>CM067367.1:99090544-99281032 GCA_034401795.1 Chaetoderma sp. LZ-2023a
TATCTGCAATGGACCTTTCCAGTTTATCCATTCACCACGTGACGTCATAATCAACTACATTATGTGTAGGATGACGTCATAATAAATGCCCTCATGAATGACGTAGAAAAGTTCGTCACAAACGCATAATTAGTGATGGGTTAAGAGTTGTTATACGAATTATATGTCTTTACCATTCAATAAACATGTTGTTGAATATTTTGAAACTAATTTGACTGGGCGCTGTTACTGCCATAGGCAGCAACAGCACCCCAGTCAAATTAGTTTCAAAATATTTTACGCTTATCTATATAGTTTTCTGGAAATTGAAAGTCAGGGAGTTCAGAGATCGATCGATCCCAACACGAGCGATGTGTGGGTGGAGCATAGCTAGAGATGGGCGGGGCATTGCTAAAACTGGAAACCATTATTTTATATACACCTGTGCAAAAGTTAAGCACCACCCTATTTTTACGCACATGCGAGGGTATATTCATGTGCTATGAAGAAAGCAATAGCATAAACATTTATGTACCCATCCATCTTAGTGCAAGAGGTAATAATGCAACTAGAGGAATGCTGATTATGATGGTGGGGAAACACTGTATGTTTTTGTTTGAACTTGAAAACGAGGCCTGAATATGGTTACGTTGACACAACTGACAACTATTGCCCTACAGTTGACACACGTGGCTAGATTGTCATTAATGGTGTCTGAAAACGAAGTTTAACATCTGTGCACGAGTTTCAGACTGTCATTATTAATACCGGGTATATCCACCTTGTGCCTGGATGACGGCCTGGACACGACGTCTCATGCTGGTCACCAACCGACTGATACGCCATTGTGGTATTCGTTGCCATTCAAGATGGAGTGCGTCTGTTAATTCCTGTAGGTTCTGCACAGGAGGATCCCTCCTTCTCACCATGTTTCCCAGAATGTCCCAGATATGCTTAATAGGGTTCATGTCAGGGCTCCTTGCTGGCCATGGTAGGGTTTCGATGGCATTCTGGCGGAGGTATTCATGCACAGCTCTAGCACGATGTGGTCGGGCGTTGTCATCCATGAATATAGGGTGGGTTCCAGGTGCATGATTTACAAAATGAGGGACCACAACTCTATCCAGTATGGAATCTTGATATCTTTGTCCATTTAGTGTTCCAGGTACAGTCAACAGATCCAGCTTACAATCAAATGAGATGCACCCCCATATCATAACGGAACCTCCACCAAATGGAACTTCTTCCATGATGTTACGTTGGTCGTACGCCGTGCGTCTGGACCTCCATACACGAGTTCGACCATCTGTGGCATGAAGCAGGAACCGACTTTCATCGGACCAGTGTACCCGTCTCCAGGATCTCATGTTCCAGTGTCTTCTTTCGTTGCACCACCTCAAACACTCCTCTTTGTGGTGTGCAGTGAGGAGAGGACGTCTGACAGGTCTCCTAGCTTTCATGCCAGCAGCATACAGTCTCCTTTTGACGGTAGACATTGACACTCTATTGCGCGTTTCCCATTGCTGGCTGAGCACTCTGCTGTTGGTGAATGGAGATCTCCTAACAAGGCGTACTAGGGCTCGATCATCACGGGCTGTAGTCTTCTTCGGTCTTCCAGATCTAGGCCTGTCCTTCACCTCGTTAGTTTGCCAATGTTTTGCAATCAAACGACTGATTACAGTATGGTTAATGTTCAGCTGTCTGCCAATCTCTCTGCATGACATACCAGTGGTATGCATGCCTATGATTTTCCATTTCACACGATCACTTAACCTTCGTCTTGGCATAGCGGTTCACAATCAAGAGCTAATTCTCTCTGTACAAATAAACCACGGTCATGAACACAAAATTCATAATCTTGTCGCCTAAATCTGTATGTAATGTTCTACACCTCAAACTGGACTTTTACATAACTGAACACGTGTGCTGTTTCCCGCCACGCACGGACATCAAGCGGCGTGAAGTCATGCATGCATGTGCATTTCGTACTTGGAATTATGTCAGCTAACACGGGGACAAAAAGTATGGCAGCCTAGTTGTACCATCATGTTTCTACGTTCTATTGTTTTTGCTGGTGCTTAACTTTTGCACAGGTGTATATATAATTTCGTTAGCGAGATTCATTTCTAGCCAAGCTCCGATTACTTTGTAGGTGCCGGTTTGAATTGAGTTTAAGTCTTTGAACACTGACACCAACCCACCCCACCCCACACCCATAATATCAATTTCACGGTAACTATGCATGTACGTTGTTGAATATTTTGCAACTAATTTGATTGTGACAGCACCAATACCCGGTCAAATTTGTTTAAAAATATCCAACATAATCCTTATTATCACAAACACCCACATAATTCGCTTACTGTCGAACCCCTATCACTTTCGTGATGGGCCTACGTCAGTTGATTGTGACGTCAACTAACACGTGATGAATTTTGAATGTGATTATGACGTCAGATAGGCAGATCGGATCCATCCATTATTTGTTTGAACTGTTGTTCAGGCGTTAGCAATAACACATTTCAAGCAAAGTGTTTTCAAACTATTCACACAAACATACAGGTTATTTGCGACACATGCACATAGGGATAGCTGTATGCGTGGACAAGCGCGTGGTGCTCGCTGATAAGTGGAGGGAGAGCAGAATCTGGAGTTCCCTCGTCTGAAGCTCCACCGACATTGGAACTCGTTGTGTAACAAGAAATATCGCCTTTCAAACCTTTTAAAAGTTGTGAAAGCAAAGGTGCAACTATATGATGCTATCGGTGTTTGTTTAATGCTATTCAGTTGCAACATCTGGGCAGCTTCAAAAGCCCCATTGAGCAGACTTGATGCATGCCACCGCAAACATCTGCTAGCCATCACAAATCATTGCGGGGCACACAGTCTAATGTCAAATGCAGCGTTCTACAAACTGTGTAATACAGAGCCATTGATTTTGAGGGTACCGCATTAGCGATGGTCTATGTTCAAACACGTTCTTCGAATGCCAGAACATACGCAATTGCTCAGAAAGCACTACAATTGACATTTGACGTGACAACGCGTATTGGGCACGCAAAGGACGCTACGGCATCAACTTTCTAAGCGTTTTATGATCAGACCTCGAAGAACGTAATCTAGGATTGCTAAATACAACAAGGAATCTAAAGGAGCGTAGGACGCTCGCCATGGACAAAACACGCTGGAAAATGCTGATAAAAAACCGGATTGCAGCTGAAAGAAGTGTTGACCATTTGTTGTTTCCTCCACATTCGAGTATGATGGGAGAATAGAGGACCAAATGCTATGCATTTTGAGGCTTGACGCGTTTCAAGAATTCTGTGCACTCGATCTTAATAAGCCTGGAGAACTATTTTAAATGGCAATCAAGAAATCCTAAACAATAAGCGTGGGTTGCTGCGCTAGCATACGGTTGATATTGTGAGTATCTTCTTGATATTGTCGCAGGTTATGTTGTGCTGCAAATCTAATAATCAAAACGAATAAAAATCGGACTTTTCTCAAGAGGACGTGAGGATACAGCCTGCGGAAGAGGTAGCAGGTGGGAGAAATATCTCAATGCATCCGCTATTAATGAGATGTCACTTTATAAATAACAGTTTGATAATTCACCTTTCCAGAGTACCCACCCATCATATGACGTCATAATGAACTGCCTGATGTGTGCAATGACATCATAATGAATGACGCCATGAATGACGTCGATAAGTACGTCACGAACGCATATTTGAAGACGGTCTATGCGTTGTTGTACAAATTGTTTGCTTTTACTATTTAATAAATATTCTGTTGAATATTTTGAAACTAATTTGACTGGGGGCTGTTGCTGCCATAGAATGTTGATTCCTACATGTGTAATGGCTTTCGAGGTACAGCATGGAATACGCTTTAACTAAATACAGGACATTGTGGCTTATTGAGGCGCTACCCGCAGCTAAAACACACACGTTTTCACCAAGATTTTTCGTTTGTCTCAGATAATAGGTATTTTAGGAGAATCATGCAAATGGTGATACAATCATGCAATTTGGAATGATTAATCTATACAGGTAACTTCAAATCCACCCTATTGGACATTTGAAAATCCAAGATAGTGGCCATTTATCAGATGGCTGTCAAATTCACCTACCAGAACTTCTTATTTACATAAATATACAAATAGATACATAGATATAAAAATGTATGGGGTTGGTCAATTTAAGTGATCCTTGTATCGAGTTATATGTCTGCAATCATTCATAAACTGATTTTACCTGTTTTAACACTCTCAAATATCGCAAATTAAAATATTTTAATAAATTGTTTTAACAGTTTAAACAGAACTTGAATTGCGGACTATCACTTCTCAGTTGCGCACACCAGTTTCCAAATATTCTAGCTGATTTCTAAGATGCATGAGACTACCAGTCATAGTATGCTGCCTTCATGAGCTTGTACAGACTGTGTGCCGTGATCTGATGTGATTGCCGTGACACTGGATGCTGACAGGAACGACTCTGCCGTCTCAGATTCCATTCCTGCTTCACCAAAAAAGTTGATCCAGCCAGGGGCCGCGTAGTAGTGTTCCTATTCATCGCAATGCGGCAAGATCAATAAAAAGCCCGTCAAACATGATCACCATCTTGTCTTCTCTATACTAAGACAATTCAGCTATCCATCCATCATCTGACCTCGAATGACGTCATAATCAGCTCATCACGTGTATGATTACGTCACAATCATTACGCCACAAAGGGTTCCATATAGACCGTGATCAAATCTCAGAGTCCGACACGTTGTATAAATTGTATGTCTTTGTAATTTTTGCTATTTAATAAACATGCTGTTGAATATTTTGAAACTAATTTGACTGGGAGCTGTTGCTGCCTAACTGCTGCTGCCTACACCCAGTCAAATTAGTTTCAAAATATTCAACAGCTTACCTGTGTAGGTTTTTGGAAATTGATAGTCACGAGCTAGGTGTGGGTGGAGCTTAGCTAGAGATGGGCGGGGCATAGCTAAAACCGGAAAGGTCCATTAAATTCACACGGTTTACCAGGGTGTAGCAGTGGTCTTACACTGGCAGTCTTTTGGAGCAATAACTGAGAGCTGGCTGAGCAACATAGATCAGTACCATACTCAATTCAAACAATTTACCTGACGGCTGAGACGAAGGTACTACCCTTACCACTACACCTCTGCACTCCATGTATTAGCATTAGCAATTAAATACTACAAGCAACATTGATACGCCGTGTAAGAGCACCAGATTTTTCTCGAGATCATTTTGAGATGAAATATGTTGCGCTTTAGTGCGTTATAACTAGTAACATCTGTTTCAGCATGTTTGGAAATATACAAATCCATAGCAAGATCACTTAAATTTACTAAATCCGTCGATTTATTTGTAAATAATTAGTTTTTTAGGTAAATTTGGCGGTCATCTCCAAAATTGGTCGCCATTAAAAAAGGTCCAATCGGGTAGATGTGATAAGTGACATGTATAGATGAACCATACAAAATTCCATGCTTGTATCACCATTTGCAAGATACTTTTGGTTATCTGCCCCACAATAAGCTGGCCCTTGATCTGACTGATCGATGCCATTGTATAGGTAGACCGACGATATTATCCACGCTTAGATTCTATAGATTTCACCAATCGTGAAAAACGGCCTAAGTTAACATTGATCAATACAGCCGTCATCGACATGGCCGACATTTCCCTGGTCGTCACCAACCCCCTCCTCCTCCTCCTCCCCCTCCTCCTCCTCCTCCCCATCCTCCTCCTCCTCCTCTCGTCCTCTTCTTCATCTCCCCTCACCTCCTCCCCCTCCTCTTCCACCCGCCCGCCTCCCTCCTCCTCCTCATCCTCCCCCTCCTCCTCCTCCAACCCAACCGCCCCGCCCTCTCCGCCCCTCCTCTCCTCATCCTCCCCCTCCTACTCTTCCTCCACCCCAGCCCCCCCCCCATCCGCCCCCTCCTCCCTTCATCCTCCTACTCCTCCTCCCCTCCTCTCTTCATCCTCCTCCTCCTCCTCCTCCTTGTCCTCTTCTTCATCTCCCCTCACCCCCATTTCCTCATCCTCCTTCTTCTCCTCGTCCTCTTCTTCATCTCCCCTCACCTCCTCCACCCCATCTTCTCCTCCACCCCACCCGCCTACCTCCTCCTCCTCTCCCTCTTCCACCTTGCCCTCCCTCCTCCTCCTCCGTATCCTCCCCCTCCTCCTCTTCCTCCTCATCTACCCACCCCTTCCTCCTCATCCTCCTCCTCCACCCCGCCCCCTCCTCCTCATCCTCCTCCTCTTCCACCCCGCCCACCTCCTCCTACTCCTCTTCCTCTTCCCCTCCTCCTCCTCCACCCACCCCCTCCTCCTCCTCCTCCTACCCATCCTACCCCTCCTCTCCACCCTGCCCGCCCCTCTCCTCCGCATCCTCCTCCTCCTCCACCCCGCCCCAACCCCTCTTCCTCCTCCTCCTCCTCCTCATCCTCCTCTAATACTTATATCGCACTTCCTGCTTTGGATACGAGACAATAAAATGCCGAAATAGAAATGATACAGTCGTAGAATAAAAAAATATCCGTTATCATAACAACAAATTTTGCAGCGTAGCCGACTCTGGGTTTTTTCCAGATTCAAATCACGCTTTAAGACTATAATTCTGATTGAAACAGTCGATTGTAGGTGTTTGTGCACTATTACAAATGCCTGTATCGGTGTAATTTGTCTTTCACATGGCCTGTACGAGGCATACATCGCGTTATAAGAACGTGTCTTCATTACGGAGCAAGCTTTCAACACCCGTAATTTTATGCTCTAGTCCGTGTTTAACTCCCATCTAAAATCAAATCAAATCCATTCTGGGCAATTTATGTCGCCAGCTCATTCTTGATTAACCGCTTCAATTCTGAATCCACCAGTCAGAAATTAATTCCCCTTGACGGGGTTTAAATCGAGAACATATCGATTATTTTGAACGCGATTTCACTGAATGTTTTAAGGCAACAACACCTTTCAGAGAAATATTTTTCTTCCGAATCAACACAATTATACATCTAGCGGGCTGCGTCGAGTTTATGTTGTCTGTAAAATGTAGGATGGAATTGTTTAAACACACCAATTGTAATTAAGACCCCGTTATACTACTATGCGAAATTGCCTCCCCCGCAGGACAATAAACTTCTCCGGTGTCGTGTCATTGGAAGGTGAGCGTGGAGACGACGACCACGCTGAGCATTGCTGTAAAACGGCCGCGGATGAAGCAAAACGTAAAACGTTACTTAATGCGGTATGAGAGCGAAAGGGTGTGTTACGCCAGGGTATTAGGCCAAAAGTTACAAATATGTGACAAAATATCTTGAATGTAATGTTTATTTACAGAGCTGGAATTCTTAAACTAAGGGAAATGTTCATGATGGTCGAAATTAGATACACGATTGGTCATTATTACAATGAAATAATTAGGCTAAAATATGCAGACCATAAATGGCATACATTATATGTCATATCGCCACTGTTTAACACTACGTTCATACTACTGTATGCGTAGGTTTACATTCCCTGATGTGGAACATTTTTCATCCGCATACAATTTTACTTCACCTGCACCTAGTTGCTGTGCCGATCAGGGATGGTCGCAATTAAAAGTCAGGGACATAGATTTGATTACCCTGGATAGGATTGCTGCTGATCCAGCCATCTTTATTTAGATTTAGTTATCACGAGTTACGTTCCATAATTGATGCAGTTATTAATAACTAACTACAACAAAAAGATGGTAGCAAATGTCATTTCCCGCTACACGCCTACAAGAAAATTGTTTCCGGTTCTGTCAAAATACCTGGTGTGGCCATTTCGCTATGTACTGCTAATGGATCCAGCCAGGTGAATAGGTACTCGCGTGCATTGGACGCACGTCACGTCAATCTAGCCACGTCATCTGCCCACGAAATATATAAAAAATAAAATTAATTTCTTTCTTTACAGCCGTGTTGTTATGTGTGAGAGTACCATTGTCATTGTAAACAAAAAGAGCTGCATGTCATAGTATGTGCTAGCCTAAACTGGGCCACACCAACACGACTATTCCTGACCCGACTCAAATAAACCTTCGTGTGAAATCGTACACTGTCGTAGGTGCTTGTCCGTGTCCGTATTCACTCGACCGCACCGCCACGAGTTAACACGACAGTTGTTGGTAAAATCAATGCTTGAAAGCACCTTAATGAATAAACATCATAAAGTTATCCACCTACATGTAGAGTTCTATATAGTACTATATTATATAATGCTAGTGAACCATGCTAAACATTTTGATTATCATTTGAATAAATGGTGTCGATGTCTATGCCAGCACCGACGTTGACTATAATTGTTTATGTTTTTCAAATAATCACGAGTGAGTTTTACTAAATATTTTGAGAACACCTTGACTGATATTTGTTGATGCCTATGGTAACATCATATTTCAGTCAAATTGTTTTCAAAGCAATCAACGGAACATTCGACGCACGTGACTTGATGTTTCCTTTTGGTTGGCTAATCAAGGTAACTACAGTCAGGCTTTGCCATAAGAGCGGTCACACTAATACGACAGGTATCGACTACAACCAGCTTGATCGAACATGCTCAATGGACATTTCTATTTTTAGCCGTATTGGGATTGATCGATCCCCGAATGCCCTAACTATCAATTTCCTGAAAACTATACAGGGAAACTGTTGAATATTTTGTAACTAATTTGACTGGGTGTGCAGCAACTTCGTCCAGTCAAATTAATTTCAAAATATTCAACAGAATATTTATTCAAAAGTAAAGGCATACAATTTGTACGGCAACGCATAGACCGTCTTCAAATATGCATTCGTGACCAAACTTATCGACATCATTCATGACGTCATTCATTATGATGTCATTCTACACATCACGTAGTAGGTTATGACGTCATATGATGTGTGGATACTCTGGAAAGGTGAATGCGACTCAACTCGATACAACTGCCATGCCACATCAACACGATTATCTGCGAAATTTGTGCCGGGTCGGCCATCGTCGCATTAGTGTGGCCCATGAATTATATAGTAAGATACATAGTTTAACACTAGCCGTTTTCCTGTCTACCCGCTAAATTTCTGCACATTTTCTATAACGTTGAATATTCTGAAAACAATTTGACTGAAATTTGTTGGTGAATAAGCCATAAGCAACTTTCAGTCAGATTGTTGTCAACATATTTAGCAGCCCCATAGTTATTGTCCATTGAAATTATTGTCTGGTGATTTGCAGCAGTCAGACATAGACATTGAATGATTATAACATATTCTATAACTTAGGGCCTACTGATTGTGCAGGCTTTGAAGACAGTTACGGCTAGGGTGCATCCCCAATGGAGGTGTCAAGTATTAGCCATGCCCCGCCCATATCTGGCTAAGTTCCACCCACACATCGCCCGTGTTGGGATCGATCCCTGAATTCATTGACTATCATTTCCCAGAAAACTATACATGTAAGCTGTTGAATATTTTAAAACTAATTTGACTGGGTTCTGTTGGCAGCAACAGCACCAAGCCAAATTAGTTTCAAAATATGCAACCGCATATTTATTAAATAGTAAAAACATACAATTCATACAACAACGTATAGTGCGTCATCAAGTAAACGTTCGTGACGAACTTAGCTACGCCATTCATGACGTAATTGATTATGACCTCAGCCTACACGTCACGTAGTTGATTATGACATCATATGATGGATGGATAAACTGGAAGGGTCCATCTTCCTAACAGGAATGGATATAATCCCTATTTACATGCACTAGGCTCGAAATCCACTTCTTATTTTAACAAAACATTACAAATGTTTGAAATTTCTGTTAGCACACCAACTACTTTGTTTCCCAATTTTCATTTATTGTATTATTTCCATATAACACATATTTACAGTTCCTTTGCACCTGATTTTGGGAATTGAGTGACCTGATTATTAGTAATGTTGGAATTCTATTAAGCCTAGATAACTCGAACCTCAATAGTATGCGGAAACAGTTATGAGGCCATCATTAAGATTCCGATTGTGATGTGACTGTGGTTCCGCGACACAAGTGAAGAATCCCCGAAGGCATACTAAATACGTGTCCATATATAAAAAAACCCAAACAGGATATGCCACATCTGACTAGTAGTAGTAGTAGTAGTAGTAATAGTAGTAGTAGTAGTAGTAGTAGTAGTAGTAGTAGTAGTAGTAGTAGAGGTAGTAGAGGTAGTAGTAGTAGTAGCGGCAGCGGCAGCGGCAGCGGCAGTGGCAGCGGCAGCAGCAGTAGTAGTAGTAGTAGTAGTAGTAGTAGTAGTAGTAGAGGTAGTAGTAGTAGTAGCGGCAGCGGCAGCGGCAGCGGCAGCGGCAGCGGCAGTAGTAGTAGTAGTAGTAGTAGTAGTAGTAGTAGTAGTAGTAGTAGTAGTAGTAGTAGTAGTAGTAGTAGTACTAGTAGTAGTAGTAGTAGTAGTAGTAGTAGTAGTAGTAGTAGTAGTAGTAGTAGTAGTAGTAGTAGTAGTAGTAGTAGTAGTAGTAGTAGTAGTAGTAGTAGCAGCAGCGGCAGCAGTTTTTATTATTGTCAAGCATTAATTCTATGAACCCTGTCATTGACGACGCGCTGGCACTAGGACACTAGGACACTAGGACACTAGGTGCTCATTCCTCATCTGAAATGTAATTTTTACCTTTTGCAATTTTCGACCCGAGCGGGGTTCGATATACAATTCGTACGGGGTTCGACCCAGTGAATTCTATGACACATTCCGCTATGCGTTTGGGAGGAGAGTAGCTTACCACTAACCCAGCATCCAGAGGACAAAAATCCTCTTTCATATGACTAGCTTTCAACTACCCGTCTCACAACCACACGAATTGACTGGGATTGATGGTGTACATTTCAGATATTCTTACTTTTACGTTTTTCTGAGATCCATTCTACTAGACACCTGCAAGTATGTAGCTTTTGTTATTTAGTAGTGGTAGTAGTAGTAGTAGTAGTAGTAGTAGTAGTAGTAGTAGTAGTAGTAGTAGTAGTAGTAGTGGTAGTAGTAGTAGTAGTAGTAGTAGTAGTAGTAGTAGTAGTAGTAGTAGTAGTAGTAGTAGTAGTAGTAGTAGTAGTAGTAGTAGCCATTCCCTCATTGACCCACCCGATAAGGGGTCTCCACAATTAACTAGCCCGGGCGTGATCCGCTCAGTAGTAGTAGTAGTAGTAGTAGTAGTAGTAGTAGCAGTAGTAGTAGTAGTAGTAGTAGTAGTAGCAGTAGCAGTAGTAGTAGTAGTAGTAGTAGTAGTAGTAGTAGTAGTAGTAGTAGTAGTAGTAGTAGTAGTAGTAGTAGTAGTTAACCCACCAGATAAAAGGGTCTCCACAATTAATTAGCTCGGGCTTGATCCGCTCTGAATCTGAGATTAGATTCCCACCATTCCCACTAGGCTACATTAATGGAACGTAAGGACTTCTGAAATTACATATTCGCCGTATCCGGAAATAGAAATCGATGTACGTTTGATAAGTATTGCAATTCCGCCATCACGATAAAGATATGTATCAGCTCTTAAAACTGATAGCGGTCTATATTGACTGATACTCAATTCTATTGAAAATATGTGCTTTTTCTAAGTAAGATGTAGGCCCTCATAAAAGGGTGGAGAATATGAGATAGGCCGTTTAATTTCATCATAGATTCCTGCACGACCATATGTTATGATAAAACCAGGCGAGTTCACAGGAATTGTGGAAACACCATATTTTATCGATTATTATGTAATCCCACTTTACTACCGAAAAGAAATATAAGTTCCAATGTTGTCAATAAACGTGCAAGCTCGGTAATAATGAACTGCGTACGCGAGAAGAGGAACGATCACATTCCCTTGGTACGCTTACATGTTTAAAACAAATACCTGCACTTTAACCTCACCAAGATAGCACATGTTACTGGGCCAGTACCTGGCCAATACGGCTCGGTATAGCCCACTACCGGCCCAGTAACTTGTGTTACCAGGGGTGAACTGACCGAACTTACGACAACTGGCAATCTGAAGGATATTTTTAGTTGTTACATTGAACGTCTAGATTGCCTTTTTATCGATTTCCCAATGTTACAATACTTAGTACTTACCGGTAGTACATACACGAGTAGATGCTTGAACATCCCCACCCACCCACCCACCCACCCACCCACCCACCCACCCACCCACCCACCCACCCACCCACCCACCACCGGGTTGAACCCGTCCGGTGCTCGTTTGCTCCCCAAGGCAGGCGTGACGGTAATCATGATGCCGGCCAAGATCTGCCTCTGCAGTGGTCTTGTGGAATGCCCATTTCCAGGCCAAGAGAATACTATTTTTGAAAATTTACCATTTTGGAAAATTTACCACTGGATTTACTGTCTCGGTATCGGAGCCAGCCATTCCAGTGGTGACCTTTTAAAAAATAGTCTTCTCTTGGCATGCAAATGGACATTCAATAAGCAATTATTGTGATATTCCTGATCAAATTTAGCGAGTAAACGGTTAATATGCCTCGCTGCACAATTGTATTATTAGTTCAAGTAATTTATGTTCAATAAACCATTGACCGGAATCCTCGTCACGAACAAAAGCGGTTTTATTTCTAACCCGTTCGTCCATCAATTGTTAGTAAATGGCAGAGTAGGGTGACGTTAAATATCATACACATATAAAATACAATAGAAAACACTTGATTATTGATTTGTCAAATTTGTTCCAGAATGCTCAGTACACCATCGAGCCACGGCGTAGATACGTTATAATATCGTTCCAGGAATATTGCGTCAGCATTGCTATTGTGTACAACATCTTTCTTTATGTCATCGTTAATCGTCAGCGTATTGGAAATCAATGTTTCCATTTTTTGATGTTTCAGTATCTTTATTGTCCTACTGAGGTTGTTGAGGGTCATAAGACAGTGAAATTAAACTAATGGACGACTGTGTTGACTTGAAAATTCATATCCGCACACGATTGATCAGTTTCAGTTTCAGTTTCACGCTTATTACACTCAGGCTGCCGAGGCAGCATATGATCAGTGCACGAAATACCAATAATGGGAAGTGACTAGGCTATGTTCTGTCACTTATCTTATCGTGACTCACAGCATGACACACCTCTGCAAACCCAGTTCCTGGATCTAATCTACAAACGAAGCATACGTTTTATTATCCAACTGATACAAATTCACAAGCACTTTCCAAAATATTTGTCGAAGTAAAGTGCTGAATCTGGGCTTTCAGTTAAAGAGTTGTTCGCTTATAAGCTATGTATGTAATCTATGGAACATGGTTTCTCTTTTTATGTAGCTACTTAACGGACGTTTCCTCTTTATCCATCCATCATATGACGTCATAATCAACTACGCGATGTGTAGGATGACGCCATAATCAATGACGTTATGAATGACGTAGATAAGCGAGTGACTAAGCGTTGTTGTAAGAATTGTATATCTTTACTATTTAATAAAGAGGCTGTTGAATATTTTAAAACTAATTTGGCTGGGAGCTGGTGCTCCGATAGGCAGCAGCAGCAGCACCCAGTCAAATAAGTTCCAAAATATTCAACAGCATATATAGTTATCTAGAAATTGATAGTCAGGGAGTTCTGGGATCGATTGATCCTAACACGGGCGAAGTGTGGGTAAAGCTTAGCTCAAGATGGATAGGGCATAGCTAAAGCTAGAACGGTCCATTAGCAAGAAAATGCACGAACCTAAATTACCGTTAACGTGGATAGGCCCTACACTAGGTTGACGTTAGCAATAGGATGAACGGTCGCCATTATTGGTAGTGTTTGGTCAACGTTGACAAACATTGGCAAGATTACAGTTATAGATGATGAAACAAAGTAGGCCCAAACAACTTTAGTGTTAAACAGCAAATGTACTCAGCAACGCTGTTTAAACACGAATAACAATCCAACACAGCGCTGGTGCTTAGAAACGGACGGACGCTTCACAACCACTATAAAGTGTTATCACTATATTCACTGACGTCATAGGTACGATCGGTTTGCGCAAGTGTACGACATCAGCGATCACGTGACAACAATCTGCATTACAATCTACACTAAGGTGCGAGTTCTATGAATATCGTTTATCGTCGCGTGGCAATATTTTGGATACCTTGTCAATCAAATCCCCCGTTCACTGTCGTAGTTATCCACGTACGTAGGCGAGATTTGATACGATATTAGGCCAGGATGACGTCTCCCCTCTCCCCTCCGAACAAACGTCGTATGAGTTACAGCAAAACCTGTCTATAGCGGGTACTGCATGGTCAAGCAAAAGGTGGCCAATAAAGACAGGTGGTCACTTAATACACATCGTTTACTGTACTATGTTCCTTTCGGGGCCAAATGATGGTAGCTCCTTAAGACGAGTTGTCTTATGACCACACGTCGTAAGGAACCGCTATGATTTGGCGCCAAAAGCCAGGCGGCCTCTCTAGCCGGTTTGCCTGTGTATGAGTGTGAATGAAGCCTGAGACCTCGAGGCAATAACTGGGCTTAATCAATACTAACTCGTCGATATGAGTGCCGGAAAAGAGAGCAATCAACGTTAATTATTAGCCAGGCCCTATATACGGCACAGGTGAGCTTTCATTCGGGCAACTCAAAGCGCGTGAATCGATGAGGAATCAAACAGTTCTATAGCTCGGAGTGAGGCGATACCTCACGTGGAATGCAGTATGAGTTAAATATGTCTTTGAAGCTATCGTGACGAAATAGATTATCTTGTTAAGGAATTGTGATTGTTATAGACGGTTTCTATTTAATTATGAGATAAGAATGTACCTGTCTGATAAGACCTCCTCGGTTATGGACACACATTGGTTCCTGAATACAGGTGATTACGTAAAATAGGTGATCACTGAAGGCAGATGGTCACTGATGGTGAATGGTCACTGACTGCAGATGGTCACTGACTGCAGATGGTCACTGAAGGCGGATGATCACTGAAGGCAGATGATCACTGAATGCGGATGATCTCTGAATGCGGATGATCACTGAAGGCAGATGATCGCTGAAGGCAGATGATTACCGAAGGCAGATGATCACTGAATGCGGATGAGACTTGAATGCGGATGATCACTGAAGGCAGATGGTTTCTGATGGCAGATGGTCGCTGAAGGCAGATGGTCTATGGTGGCAGATTGTCATTGAATGCAGATGGGCTCTGATGGCGGATTGTCAATGAATGTAGGCGATTGTAGTTCGGATCGAACGGACAGGTACCGGCCGTACCAGCCAATGGGTACGCGCCGCCCGTCCTGGATTCGTTTCCTGAGCATGGCCCCCTGGGTAGAGCCATAAGCGTAAATGAGCCTATGAGAGAGATCGCGTTATAAAAACGACTAAGTTCGTTAAAGCGCATAGTGCGCATGCGCACGCTTAAATGCTATTTTTGACAGGGCACGTAGTTTACGACCAAGATAGGATGGCGCTTTTAGTGTACCAAGACGGTGCAATGTAATCCTTTTTAATCACCTGTTCTCGCAGAATCTGGTATTAGTCAAAACCAGAATTCGACGGGCTTTCCAAATCTGTAAACCATTTCAAAATCGGTTAAGAAATGGCTGTGTTATCTACGGAAAATCCCTTTTGATTATCTTCAAAATATTGCCGTGACGTCATAACCACGTGTACGCAGACCTTCTAAAATGTTCTCGAACATTCGACTGCGTTATTATTAGCTACGCGCTGATTGGCTGTTGCTCGGCCGATGGTTGGTTGGAGCCTGCGCCTGTGACGTCACCATTAGTATAAAAGGAGACGAGATCCAGAGCTCGAGAGCATCCTCGACCAGGGGCCGAATAGGTTGAACCTGTGTCAGCTACAATCAAGCACGACAGGCATTACGCAGATCACCTCGCTTTCTGTCGGTTTCTCTCCCGTAGCCAGCAGTAATCGAACCCACCGCGCTAAAGCAATTGTGTAACTCCCGTTGCCTGCGGGAGCATTTTTGGAACTTTTTAGATATTGTTCACGAATATATCAAGAACTAATTCGGAACACGAACTTGCGGTGAGGCCTTTCCCGGCCTGAAAATGTGATTCTACAGATGTAGAGGCAGCGATGTTCTTTGGTGGATGACTCGCCGGATCTGCCGGCCACGCCAAAAAGTGGTTATTTAACCATCCCCGCACTGATGTCGTGCAGGTTTATCTAAACTTTTCGACCGCAGCAAGTAAACTTTGCCCGGTACGTCTTCAGAGCTGGCTGACGTGTCCCGCACTGTTAAGCTTAGTTATGTATCTTCATCCGCATTTAACAAACCCCGCTTATGATCGGGTTGTTGGCAACTTCCATCCGTACCATCGGTGTACGGGAACTTTCGTCACAGCAGCAATGTTATTGTATCTCTTGCTGACTACTCCTTAGACATTCTATACTGTGATTACAGTCCTGAGTTCGATCCGCTCCCGTCATGAGCTACTTGCTGGAATCCTGTTTGCGGAAACCAGCCTGCAGGAACTTTCCAGCTTCCAGGGAATGCATCAACTCACGTCAACCTAAGGGTGACGTATCAATTTCAGTAACACGATAGCCCAGGCTTAAGAATGGCTACCGATTATTCAAGTAACTATACTTGACATTTTAATTATTCCGTTAATTACATTTTTGATAATTATATCGTATCTGTATAAACGGTCCCGATGACTAAAAGGCACCATAACGGTCTTAGGACCGCTAGTTATAATTTCTGTATCTGTTTATAGTTATTCTTATTTTCTGTAAGGTGTTTTCGCTAACCGCACCGTAGTAGGTTCCTTAACCTGTACTATAGATATATTATTCTGATCATTTCACACTGTATTGATTGTTCTGGTTGGTTTATATATGGCCAGTGGCCATCAGTTCATATGTTTTGTTTATTTGTAGAAAATATGGGACTGCAGTGCACGTAGGCAACACTATACAGCACCATTTATATATGCAGCACTTTCTCCCGCCACCAACAATTTTTCACTGAGGTCGCTGTCCGTGCTATAACTCTGTTTAGCCCGGTATGCTACCGAATAAAAAAAACCTTTTCTATTCAGCTCGATAGGATAGGTTTAATATGATTAGAAACAATCTCTTCGTTAGGAAACACGTAGTGTACGCCTCTTTTCCGGTAGTTGCGATAATTTAGCCCCGCACTCCGGCAGGTTGTGTAAGATTGGCCAACATACCAAAAGGGCCTCGTATCTCTATGTTATTGTCTCTCTTCATGTTCCACTAAGCCTTATGGCTACTTAATTGTTTGGATGTCCCTATCCGCACCATGGACTGATCCGACCATGGGAAACTATTGGGGTTTCCGAGCGGTGATGGCCGGGGTGTGGTATCACTCACATTCCCCATGTATCTTCGGATACTCAGTAGTTAGTCACCTTTGCCAATGTATGAAAGCACTGCGAAAACATGTCTTAATTATTATTTTCTTTAATCTGCTGAACAATCCTCCCGCACCGCAGTGCATAGCTGGGCAACTTGTGTATAAACCTAATGCCAGGTTAAAAAGTTAGTTCCATAGAACCTGGTGACGGGCGAGATGCGCATCCCCACCGAATTCCATAAGAATGTCTGGGCATGATATTCAGATCTGCCACGCATTCACGGGAAGGACATTTACGGTTGGTATTCGTCTCTCTTACCCCCACCATAACGATAGATCAGTTGCCTAAAAATGCTTTTGTGAAAAGTAACCAATGTCCTGTGGCGTTTTATGTGGTTACGGAGCGAGATGTCCGGATTCTTATCTAGTTCGGAGATCTTACTAAGTAACATGTATGCACGCTGTCGTCAGTATTGATGTCTTAGGGCCTCTGTTCTCAATGACAGCCATATCTAAACGCTAGGTAGACGCCAGCCATTTGCGGCCTAAAATAATCCTTGTCTCTAAAAACTAAATATGAGGTTAAGCATAGAAAAAGGCCCGAATAAATAAAAGCGGCAACTACTAATTCAGCATACTGAGAATTACATAAGACGGTGACGTGAGAATCCTTCGGGAATCGTTCGCCCCGTCTTCACGTAAAACAGCACGCAACCGTATAGTCATAATCTCACTAGGTATGGTCTTTTCTTTACAACATTTTGGTTAAATATTAGAGTAGGCCCCTTTCGACCACTACTCTTCTCCCGCTTTAAGCAGTGGCGACATTTTCTTTTAACGGATGCCCACGCGAGGCACTTGCCTCTCGCAAGGATTCAGTGATGACGGTCCACGCGAGGATAATACTCCTCACCCTAACTAGCACTAGGAGTAGTGCCCGCGTGAGGCATATGATTTTCCGTCACTATAAAGATAATTTTCTTTCCTTTCAGCTTAGAGGTATAATAGCTTATACTAAGTTCATTAGTTAAGTCTCGTGTACGGGAGCCTCCGTTGCGGGGATACCTTTGCGGACCTACGAGTCTGTGTGGTACCTCCGGGAGCCCCACGTTTAAAAGTTCATCAGGCTGTCTCTATGTCTTGTATTTTCGTATGCTCATTGTTTTTATCTAGCATGCTTGACGGTCTGTTTAGGCAAAACTATTGTATAGACTTAGTTTAATTAGGTCACCAATTAAATATAGTAAGTCCACAGATCACGAAATTCCTATGGACAGGTATACTGGTGACCCAAATCTTGGGATGAGACTGTTGTGTTTAATGTTTGCGACGGTGGTCGCACGGCCCGACCGGAACGATTGAGTTCCACCGGCCTTAGGGGCCGGTCTTTGTTACCCATAGGGCAGTATCGTACAGGATCCGTCACCCCGAGACCGGAACCTAACCAGCGTCATCATTCGTCGTGCACTTGCGGCACGGCGAGTCGACACCAGACACTGGAACGGCCCGACACTACCCCGTGAGCTACACGATCACTGAAAGTCACTGGTCTCTAAAGGATGAAGGCTGTGACCAATAATGGCGGATAACAACTGAAGCCATGAGGGCACTGTAGGCAGATGGTTACTGAAGGCGCGTGACCACTGAAGGTAGGTGAATACTGATGGCATGTGACCATTGAAGAGTAGTTTGGTACTGAAGGCAGGTGGTCAGTGAAAGCAGCTGGTCACTGAGGCCAATTGAAGACTGACGGTAGGTAATCATAAAAGGTAAATGATCATTGAAGGAAAGGCATGCAATTAGTGAAAGCCGATGATCACTGAAGGCAGGTGACAACTGTATATACACCACTACTGAAGCAGGTGAGCACTGGAGGCAGCTCGTCACTGAAGTGCCACTTGAGGTAAATGCCACTGAAGGCAGCTCGTCACTGAAATGCCTACTGGAGGCCACTGAGGGCAGGTCACCACTGATTGTAGATGGCCACTAAAGGCAGGTGGCCTACTCAAGGCAGGTGACCAATGGATGTAAATAGTAACTGAAAGCAGCGGACCACATAAGCCAGACAGTCGCTGAAGGCATGTGACAACTGAATGTAGGTGCCTATTGAAGGTATGTTACCACCGAAGGACCCCTGTACATATGACAATATTGTCCTGTCTACAATGTATAATATTATACGTTTAAGTATCCGTGGTAGGCACACGAAAGCTAACTGACCAGAAACACTAAGTCTTCATGAGTTCCAGATGACAAAAGCCATGGGATACTATAATACGATGTAACGGTGCTACCATAATACAATACCATGCTGATACTATAATACAATGTCACGGTGCTACCATAATACAATACCATGCTGATACCATAATACAATGGCACGGTGCTACCATAATACAGTGGCACGGTGCTACCATAATACAATGGCACAGTGCTACCATAATACAATGCCACGGTGCTACCATAATACAATGGAACGGTGCTACCATAATACAATGTCACGGTGCTACCATAATACAATACCACGCTGATACCATAATACAATGGCACGGTGCTACCATAATACAGTGGCACGGTGCTACCATAATACAATGGCACGGTGCTACCATAATACAATGGCACGGTGCTACCATAATACAATGCCATGCTGATACCATAATACAATGTCACGGTGCTACCATTACAATGGCACGGTGCTACCATAATACAATACCATGCTGATACCATAATACAATGGCACGTGCTACCATAATACAATGGCACGGTGCTACCATGATACAATGGCACGGTGCTACCATAATACAATGGCACGGTGCTACCATAATACAATGGCACGGTGCTACCATAATACAATACCATGCTGATACCATAATACAATGGCACGGTGCTACCATAATACAATGGCACGGTGCTACCATCATACAATGGCACGGTGCTATTATAATACAATACCATGCTGATACCATAATACAATGGCACGGTGCTACCATAATACAGTGGCACGGTGCTACCATAACACAATGGCACAGTGCTACCATAATACAATGCCACGGTGCTACCATGATACAATGGCACGGTGCTACCATAATACAATGGCACGGTGCTACCATGATACAATGGCACGGTGCTATTATAATACAATACCATGCTGATACCATAATACAATGGCACGGTGCTACCATAATACAATGGCACGGTGCTACCATAATACAATGGCACGGTGCTACCATAATACAATGCCACGGTGCTATCATAATACAATACCATGCTGATACCATAATACAATGGCACGGTGCTACCATAATACAATGGCACGGTGCTACCATAATACAATGGCACGGTGCTACCATAATACAATGCCACGGTGCTATCATAATACAATGCCATGCTAATACCATAATACAATCTCATGCTAATACCATAATAAAATTCTATGCTAATACCATAATACAATACCATGCTAATACCATAATACAATGCCACGGTGCTACAATAATACAATGCCATGCTAATACCATATAATAATGTCATGCTAATACCATAATAAAATGTCATGCTAATACCATAACACAATGTCATGCTAATACCATACTACAATGGCATGCTAATACCATAATACAATGGCATGCTAATACCATAACACAATGTCATGCTAATACCGTACTACAATGGCATGCTAATACCATAATACAATGGCATGTTGAGCAATATTCTCGAGATAACAGTATACTTACAAATGACCAAACTGCCAAGCTAGTTCTAACTGGTTACCGTGGGCAATGTAACACTCGCTCTAGGTATAGGAACACGCAATCAGAGATTGCAGACCACCGTGCACTGGCGTGCAGACCCCCAGTGCAGACCTTCGTACAGAACCACGTGCACACCCTTGCATTTCTCTTGTTTCTGTCACAGTGTGATTTCTTTTTAGGATTTTCTGGGGTTTTTTTATCAAGATTTCTGTGCTAAAATTTGAGCCAAATTGTACTAGTAGTTACCGGAGATATCTATAGACCAATAATATGATTCGATCCGAATCAGGGTGATTTATTACATCTCAAATTCTTTAGATAATTTAAAAGGGCCTTATCTCTGGTATTTGACATCAAAGGCGATTTTATTTTACATTGCCATTATGATGTGCCTATAGAAATATTTTGATAAGACTTGGTGTAATTATTTCAAAGTTTGACAAATATGTTGATTGAATCTTTTATCTTACCATTGGGATATATATGCATATTCTCAAAAAATCATGCCAGACTCAACATATTTCTTCAATGGGCTGTAACAGATCTGCAAATGTGTCCGCTTGGCGCGCTCAAAGTCAATAACCACACGTCTCACGAACCCTGCATTTTCCAACATTGTCTCCAACGGAGTAGGCATTCTCAAATGACATAACTAAAGTTTGCGGTGTTCAATCTTTATAACGCAGATATTAGGTTAAAACTTGCTTTGACTAGTTTCATATCGAACACACTCAATTTTCCTATTATTATGCCGATGATTGACAAAGATACCTTTTGTGCTATGAGTCAAACTACCTGGCTTTCGTCACGGATTATTGGCGCTTACTACGTGCCGGTGGGCAGCTATGTATCTAGGACTAAGTGCCATGTCCTAATCAGACGCACACATCTCACGATTCCAGTCTTGCTATCATCATACTAAATCGGTCTGTAATTACAGGTTTTTCTGCTATTGCTTCAATTAAACCATTAGCTCCGTCCCACTGGCACAGTTACAGACGTCGGTAGATCGCAATATCCAGTTCCTCGTCACCGAGCGGCACTCTTGCATTGTTACACCAGTCTCCTATATGGATCACTTGTAATCAATTTTGCGACGTTAATTGACGTATCGATGTTAATAAAAGGCGTATCATTGGTATAAATAGATCGTGTCGTGTTGACGTGGTCAGATAGAGCGTCGAATTAACTATCAATTTTATTGCAGTGTACGCTGTGTCGCCATCAGTAAGTTTCCGTCGTCGTCGTCGTCGTCGTCGTCGTCGTCGTCGTCGTCGTCGCCGACGCCGCCGCCGCCGCGAATGTGTTCAATCTCATCACCATCGCTTATTGTAGTCGTTCATTCAAAGCAGACCACATATGCCGTGGAAATGGCATGGGTGAATAAAGAAGACTGAAACTGAAACTGTCACAATATATTTGCCACTGCTACTACCTTTGTTGGCGTACGATGTCATCGTCGCTGTTTCTATCGCGTACCACATATTCAAGACTTTATATGTATCTGATAATAAGCGACCAGCAGAATGGGCCATGTCATGAACGGGGAGGGGGGGGGGGTATACCACGGTGCGACACGGTGGACATTTCCTATAATGTGCAGTTTTTGTCAAGGCCGTAATTTAGTTATAAAGCTGAGCCCAAGTGCAATACTAAAATTTAATTAAAAGGAAAAATTCGGGAAAATAATGAAAAATCCTCCCAAAGGTAACAACAGCACGGACATCAAAACGGCAAACCCCTAATTCAATGATATCCTATCAAGAAATTTCCTCACCCAATTCTACTCACTGCTATCCCTCTGTAGTAACGCCCCCAGTTGGCGCATCAAATTCTATACTCACAGCTATCTCTCCGCAGTGACACTACCGTTCAATGACACATCCAATTCTACTTACTATCCATCCACAGTGATACCACCATTTAATGGCTTACTCAATTCTACTCACTGAGATTCCTCCGCAGTGATACACCACTCATCCGACCACCTACGTCTACTCAATGCTATCCCTCCGCAGTGACACGGTCACTCAATCGAGCACACACATCTATTCAATGCTATTCCTGTGCAGTGACGCCGCCGCCGAATGAGTCACCCAATTCTACTCGTTGCTATCCCTCCGTAGAGACACCGCCATTCAAAGTCTCTTCCAATTCTACTCACTGCTACCCCTCCTCAGTGACATCGCCATTCAAAGGCTCATCCAGATCTACTGACTGCTATCCCTCCGCACTGACACCACCGCTCAATGCTTTGCCCAATTCTACTCACTTCTATCCCACTTCTACTCACTGCTATCCCTCCACAGTGGCACCGCCACTCAAGCGATCACCCACTTCTACTGACTGCTATCCCTCTGCAGTGACACAGCCACTCAATGAGTTACCAAATTCTACTCGCGGCCATCCTCCATAGTGACACCGCCGCTCAGTGAGTCACCTAATTCTATTCGCTACTATCTCTCTGCATTACACCGCCACTCAATGAGTCACCCAATTCTACTCGCTGCTGTCCCTCCGCAGTGATACCGCTGCTCAATGAGTCAACCAATTTTAGTTGCTATCCCTACCCCCACCCCTTCACGCCTCCTCCCCCCCCCCCTCCGCCCGCAGTGACATTGTCGCTCAATGGGCCACCGAATTCTACTCGTGGAAGAATTCATACCAAAGAGTGTGTTATCTTTATCATCGATACATCTATCAATGTCACTTGATTAACATGCTCCTATGCCTGTGTATCGACAGTCGATCAGGAAACATGATATCATGCAGAATATCATTCTAACGTGAATATGTTAACATTTTAACCTTACCGTCCAGAAACGTCAAAACCTCTAAGATTTAAGAATTTTCAGTTGATTATTTTGAAAGAATTTGACTTGGAGTTGTTTCTGCCTATAGGCTCTAGTCTATTTAGTTTCAACATATTCAGCAGCTTTCCAGTATTGTTGTCTTGAAATTGAGACTCTGTTAAAGGCTGAATGACAGTCCCATGTAACGGCGACATTGCTGTATGAAGGTCCATGTGACGGCGACATTGTTGTATGAAGGTCCATGTAACGGCGACATTGCGGTATGAAGGTCCATGTGACGGCGACATTGCTGTATGAAGGTCGATGTGACGGCGACATTGTTATATGAAGGGCCATGTGATGATGACATTGTTGTATGAAGGCCCATGTGGTTATTACATTGCTGTATGAAGGTCCATATGATGATTACATTGTTGTATGAACGTCCATGTAACGGAGACATTGCTGTATGAAGGTCCATGTGATGATGACATTGTTGTATGAAGGCGCATGTGATGATGACATTGTTGTATGAAGGCCCATGTGATGATGACATTGTTGTATGAAGGCCCATGTGATGATGACATTGTTGAATGAAGGCCCATGTGATGATGACATTGTTGTATGAAGGTCGATGTGATGATGACATTGTTGTATGAAGGCCCATACGAGTGATGATGAAATTGTTGTATGAAGGCCCATGTGATGATGACATTGTTGTATGAAGGCCCATGTGATGATGACATTGTTGTATGAAGACCCATGTGATGATGACATTGTTGTATGAAGACCCATGTGATGATGACATTGTTGTATGAAGGCCCATGTGATGGCGACATTGTTGTATGAAGGCCCATGTGTTGATGACATTGTTGTATGAAGGCCCATGTGATGATGACATTGTTGTATGAAGGCCCATGTGATGATGACATTGTTGTATGAAGACCCACGTGATGATGACATTGTTGTATGAAGGCCCATGTGATGACGACATTGTTGTATGAAGACCCATGTGATGATGACATTGTTGTATCAAGACCCATGTGATGATGACATTGTTGTATGAAGGCCCATGTGATGATGACATTGTTGTATGAAGACCCATGTGATGATGACATTGTTGTATGAAGGCCCGTGTGACGGCGACATTGTTGTATGAAGGCCCATGTGATGGCGACATTGTTGTATGAAGGCCCATGTGTTGATGACATTGTTGTATGAAGGCCCATGTGATGACGACATTGTTGTATGAAGGCCCATGTGATGACGACATTGTTGTGTGAAGGCCCGTGTGACGGCGACATTGTTGTATGAAGGCCAATGTGATGATGACATTGTTGTATGAAGGCCCGTGTGACGGCGACATTGTTGTATGAAGGCCCGTGTGACGGCGACATTGTTGTATGAAGGCCCATGTGATGATGACATTGTTGTATGAAGACCCATGTGATGATGACATTGTTGTATGAAGGCCCGTGTGACGGCGACATTGTTGTATGAAGGCCCATGTGATGATGACATTGTTGTATGAAGGCCCATGTGATGATGACATTGTTGTGTGAAGCCCCATGTGATGATGACATTGTTGTGTGAAGGCCCGTGTGACGGCGACATTGTTGTATGAAGGCCAATGTGATGATGACATTGTTGTGTGAAGGCCCGTGTGACGGCGACATTGTTGTATGTAGGCCCGTGTGACGGCGACATTGTTGTATGAAGGCCCATGTGATGATGACATTGTTGTATGAAGGCCCGTGTGACGGCGACATTGTTGTATGACGGTCCATGTGACGGTGACATTTTTGTGTGAAGATGACGTTGTTGTTTGACGTCTCATTTGATGCTGACATTTCTATGACAAATTAATACAGTAGACCACAGCCTCTGAATTTGTCGAATAAGTTAGTAGATTTTTAGAAATAAAACGGACATGCCTATATTGGAAACGAACCAATTAACGATACTCGTCTTAGAACATAACTCAGCAACATAGCAAACGAATAACGTGTGTCATTTCAGTTTTTATCACATTAGAAGTCAATATGACGTTTTACCCATTTGGTTCTCAAACCGGCCAAAATGGCTTCTGTAGTGCTATTGGATAATGTCCATTTGCAGGATAACCGAGCCAGTCATTACAGTTGTAAATTTTCAAAAATAATCTTCTCTTGGTCTGCAAATGGGCATTTTCTATGAGAAAATTGAAATTTTCATGAACAAATTTGATTGTTAAAGGGTTAATCCTCACAGACCTGAGATGACACATACATTATTACGCAAAGAAGATTATGTTAACTATTTTAAATATAATTTGGCTGGTAGCTGTTAGCTGGTAGGTTCCAGTCAAATTGGATTCAATTCCACAGCTTTCATATATCGCTGTCATGAGATACAGGAATTTCAAGGGTTAACAATAGTTTCTGCACAACGGGAGACGAATGAGGTTAACTGTTCCAAACAACACAATCTAAACACAAGAAATATTTTAGCATATTTTAAAAAACAATTTGAAGATAAGCTGCTATTGTCTGTGCCATCAGAACCCGACAACAAAATTAGATTCCAAATCCGGATTATCTGATGTATTCTCCTAGCTGCGTGTTGGCAGTTGCCTTGACGACAAGCCTCTGCAATAGTAAGGATTCAAAGAGTTAATATATTCCGGCATATATTCATTAGATGATCTATATAAGTCCTTTGAAAACACATTTCCACCGACTCACGATGGAAAGGTCAAAGCATTATTTGCTCTTATAATTAAGCATTATTTGACTGCAGACTCATCGGGTCGATTGTATCCCTGTTTCTCCGCGCATGTAGCCGACCTAACTCAGTGCAGTCACTTCAGACATTGAACGGAATGAGGCACATGATACTATCAGATATTCACCCAGCAATCTGACCCATCACTGAATTCACACCATTTGACCCACCACGCCATTGTCAGGACCGATTTGCTATGTATTGTGTCTCGTGACTATTTAACAAAAATTAAAAGCCAATTATTAAAAGGACGACTTTGACATTGACCGTGGAACGACTCAACGAGCCTATGACTTAATGGGATTACCTGTTTTAGTTTCAAAGGTCGATACATGTTCACATCTTTATTATCATAGTACAAAGATGTAACCTTCTGATTATCATTTAAGGACTAAAGGTCACTGAGGGAGTTCAGAGGTTTGATAATAGAGCGGTTTCACAAAGTTACACACATTAAAGAAGGAGGAGTTTCTCGTCTTCAATGCAGCGACATGTATAGACTTCCCACACGATCTGTTCAACTGAGGAATCCAGCTTTGGCTATGCCCCGCCCATCCCTAGTTAAGCGCCAGCCACGCTTTGCGTTATTAGGCAATGTTCGATTCACAGAGTCTAAGCCGTATTTGAAGCCAGCGCTTGGAAAGACTTACTGGCCTAGCTGAGCGCGAACGGCGCCATTCCTGGCGTTTCTATTTCTACCAAGCACGTATTTACCAAATACTATAAGGAGAAGCTCAGCAGGTATGTGATTTGAATCTGTGCGATTGTGTCCGTTAAGAAAACGTGGTCTCCATGTTTCACAAGAATACATTAAAATAGGAGAGATTTGCTTCTGGAAAACAATATGCTCTTAGTAAGAGTTGACGGGATGTTAGTCCTAACATTAATTTGTTTGAGTTTAAACAGTGGTGTTGTTAGTTTGATAACAGAGGGGGAAATACAGCCCTAGGTAGCTATATGAATGCGCGTATTCGTATTGGTACACGGAAACTTACAAGTGAAGGTACGTCGTTTATATTCATCTAGAACCTATATTGGCGACGATTACCGTGATCCTAGAATAGATTGGCCGTCAGGACAATTTACTACAGTAGTCACTCAATGCGAGTAAGTAGTTGAATGAGTTTTGCAAAAAGGGGCGTGGGTGAAAGTACCCATCAATATTAGTCGCAGGCAATATATCAAACATAGCCTTAGTATTATAGAGCTTTTCTTGTGTAAGATTCTATCTTAGAAGCAATGATCTCGGTCTTGGGTCATTGACACAATATTAAATTTCTCCGTATACTTATAGCCAACATAGCTATATAATCAACGGGAAGGCAAAGCTTAGCGTATCAATCAGAAACCGCGGCAAATGGATGGACAGATTGGCGTGTATAGACGGACTGACATGTACAGAGCAACAGACGAACTGATATGCTAACTGTCATACAGCTACAACTGCAATTCACATTTCCAGAGTACCCACCCATCATGTGACGTCATAATGAACTGCTTGATGTGTACAATGACATCATAATGAATGACGTCGAAAAGTACGTCACGAACGCATATTTGAAGACGGCCTATGCGTTGTTGTACAAATTGTTTGCTTTTACTATTTAATAAATATTCTGTTGAATATTTCGAAACTAATTTGACTGGGTGCTGTTGCTGCCATAGGCAGCAACAGCACCCAGTCAAATTAGTTACAAAATATTCAACAGCTTCCCTGTATAGTTTTCAGGAAATTGATAGCTAGGGCATTTGGGGGATCGATCAATCCCAACACGGCGAGGTGTGGGTGGAGTTTAGCTAGTGATGGGCGGGGCATGGCTAAAAATGGAAAGGTCCATTCACACCACAATTCCGAGGCGACGCTAAGCAGCACTGATAATGGACCTTTCCAGTTTTGGATATGCCCCGCCCATCTCTATCTAAGCTCCACCCACACCATGCTCGGGTTGGGATCGATGAACATTCATCCGCCCAACAACCCAATCGTCCGTACGGCCGCCCCTCCGTCCGCCGGCCCATCCGTATGAATTCTGCATTTCCACAAGTGCGATACGAGTAAGAGCAATTGCTAGAAGATTCTGTGAGCAGTCGCTGACAAAAGAGTGATATGTGAGAATTTAGAACTAGGTCGTCATGAGAATTCAGTCAATTCTATATGTGAATTATCTAATGAATATTGGCACACCACTGGCCATCTTATTGGAGACAGAAGTCGACGCTTCCCTGAATAAAAAATTATGAGGAAAAGGATATGATCAAGAGGGAACAAGATATTTTCAATTTTACACATGGCTGGACTAGTAAGACTGAATGAAGGAAGAGCCATGCAAATGAGTTGGACAAAGAACTTCGACGCAAACATGATCAAATTCGAGTAGCCGAGAAACAGATAACGGAGCTGCATTAGACAACAAATGTGTGACAGATCAGGAAAATGTAGGACCTGGTCCTACCCCTGCCATCGCCCTGTTGGAAACCGGCATTATGAAAGGCGGTAGCTAATGGATGCGGGCTAATGGGAGTTATAGCGTGCATTACAATGGCACTCTCGCAGGTGATCCATGCACTGTCAAGCGTTGTCTTTGTGACATGTTTCGACCAAGCATCGGCGACACCTGGGGAGTAAATCTGGAAATCAGCTAAAGATACGCGATTATGCTATTGCCGCCTAGCTAATGACCAGCCGCACGCAACCCTCCGAGAACCAGTACCAACATGTATGGAATCTACCGATACGCAGACTGGCTTTCAACATCTATAAGAAGATACACACGATCAAAGATGAAGTACGGGCATCACAAAAGTAAGATTGCAAGGGATTAACGAGCATCCTGTATGAATCGGATGACACACCTGAAGTATTAGTCACTATAACAACAATTATTGCGGCGAATTCAGGTTTCTTCATCCGGCCCTTTTACTTGACATTGTCATGACCTCAAAATCAAATTAGATCATTGGATCCTTATTGGCAACATATACCCGTTTCGTCAAGATCCATTCAATGGAACGCTAATTATCCTTCGAAGTACGCACACACACACACGCATGCACCCACGCACGCACAGACAGACAGACAGACAGACAGACAGACAGACAGGCAGGCAGGCAGGCAGGCAGGCAGGCAGGCAGACAGACAGACAGACAGACAGACAGACAGACAGACAGACAGACAGACAGACAGACAGACAGACAGACAGACAGACAGACAGACAGACAGACAGACAGACAGACAGACAGACAGACAGACAGACAGACAGACAGACAGACAGACAGACAATTGAATACCAACGTGTGTTTACGAACTGCAGATAGTGTAGGCCTGTCTGTGTGCATGTCTGCATGTCTGCCTGCTTGCCTGACAGTCTGTCTGTCTATCGCTTTTATATTGTAATGCTGCTTTGGCTTTAACTAAGAGAAGAGAATTACGTCAATCACATCAAAGCTATATCCTCGGATAGACGACGAAAAGAATAATGCTTTGTAATGTAGCTGGCTGAATATCCCTCACTCGATACTGGCTCCCATGCCATAGTCCCTAGTGGAAACGGGACAGTCAACTTTATTGTCTAGTATCAGTCTGGGAGAGGAGAGTATGTAGGATGGGCACGCGACTAACTAATAACAGCATCGTCACGTTTCTGGCCGGGTTCCAGGGGAGAAGATATCCGTGAATGGGACAAGAGATGCGCGGAATGCCGCAGATGAAGAATTAAGAAGACACCAGTCTCTAAGGAAAACACAGTTAAAGATTTCACTTCGTGTCTTTTCGCGATCTACAGGGGACTAACTAAGAGCGTTCATACATCACCCCCTATAGCCCTTTCCATTTTAGCTATGCCCCGCCCATCTCACGCTAAGCTCCACCCACACCTCGCTCGTGTTGGGATCGATCGATCTCTGAACTCTCTGACTATGAATGTCCAGAAAACTATACAGGTAAGCTATTGGATATTTTGGAACTAATTTGCCCGGGAGCTGTTGCTGCCTATGGCATGTTTATGAAATAGTCAAATTCGTTTCAAAATATTCAACAGCATGTTTATTAAATAGTAGAGACATATAATTCGTACAACGTGTCGGATTATTAAGAGTTAAAGACGGGCCAAATAGAAGCTTTTACGACGTAATGATTATAACGTCATCCTACACGCCACTTAGCTGATTATGACGTCAGATGATAGATGGATACTCTGGAAAGGTGAATTCAATGACATAGAACATGTGGGGAGAAACGTTACATTCGCTTATTAACTTGACGGACAACGCATAGTATGGCCTGTACCTCTAAATGAAAGCTTGGATATAAACAGATTCTATGCGAGATGCATTTGATGGAATGACATGGTTGCGAGGGTTTCGCCTATATATACATTGACCATTGGCAACAATAGCGCCCAGTCAAATTGGTTTCAAAATATTCAACAGCTTACCTGTAGTTTTCTGGAAATTGAGATTCAGAGAGTGCGGGGATAGATCGATCTCAGCAAAGGCAAATCGTTGGTGGAGCTTAGCTAGAGATGGGCGGCGCATAGCCAAAACTGGTTTGCTCTATTGACCGCGTCCAACATGGGCATTTACCAACGAACTGTCTTATCATGTTCAGAACACGCTATAACGATGCAGTCCACGGTGGCCGCAGCGTTCCTGTTGTATCTCGCGACATAGCTAAATCAGACAGGTAGGTGGACAATACTGAAATCAAGAGCTCCCACACCCCGCCCCATCCTGGCTAGGTGACTGCTCCGTTGTCTGCCTGTGGAGTCTGCTTTCCCTGATAACGCAGATTACCGGACCATTGGCCCGCTACCGACCCAGTAATTTACATTATCAAGGCTGTCCTGAAAGCGATTGACCCAGTCAACGTCCCCGGAAACGTTGCGTTTATTTTTGATAACAATTTTCGCCAACCTCTTTATTCTGGCAATGATGCTCACGCGAGGGCGGTCCTCTTTAAAACTAAGTTATTTATTTTTGACAAACATTCTCGCGTTACAAGTGTACGCTGCGAAAGTGAGTTGAGAGTCAGCGCGGATAGGTTCATAATACGATTTTGCATTGTATCCCCTTGATGACAGCTGCGCGGTTTTGTCATGTCTACATTTATTTTCGCTGCCGTCTGCCAGCAGCCTGCCCGCCCGCCACCGCCGGCCTGACTGCCTGTCTGCCTGCCTGCCTATGTATGCCTACCTGCCTATACATCCATCCATCCATCCATCCATCCACCCATCCATCCATCCATCCATCCATCCACGCACCATCCACCCATCTACCCATCCACCCATCCATCCATCCATCCATCTATCTATCTATCTATCTATCTATCTATCTATCTATCTATCTATCTATCTATCTATCTATCTATCTATCTATTTATCTATCTCTTACCTGCGCGGAATAATGCTCACACTGTCCTCTACTCGTCATAGACATGCGTGGAGCTGTATCAGAATCCGGGCCATAAAAGATACAGTCACTTATTATAATTGTACAAGTTTCCATTTCTTTGTCAAACTTTAAATGCTACTTCTAAACACAGTCGCACGTGGGAACAATAGCTAACGACTATAAAGTAGCACTAAGTTATGCTCACTTTGTGACCATGTCAAGTTTTGTCCACGCATGGTCTGAAACAGGCGGACACTCCAGTTGTGTACCCAGGCAGAATCCCGGAAATGTCCCGTTCATAGCTGATGCGCCGATGTGAAGCAGCCGCTAAATACGGCAACGAAAGAAATCCGTATCTAATAATAAGGAAAAGATTTGTAACGCACTAAGGCGCCTAACTCATTTTCTCCTGGGTACATGAAACCTATTTTCAAATAACCTCAATATAAAACTTGTTGACCGTACTGAGAAAAGTTGATTGAAACCCGTTGACACGTTGCTGCTCTGGGCAGCGACAATTATCAATCAAATTATTTTCGAAATATTCAGTAGAATTCTGACGATATTATCATATAATAAATATAAACATGATAAAGAAGAATCGGTTAACTAGCTACTATGTTGATAGATGCCGCGGCAGCTATGGGACAATCTTCATACCATTCCGGCGATATAAGGTGCCGAGGATACCGCTGCTGTTATCTCAAGCGATGCTGTTCACGCTGTGTGTATAGGCATTCATATTTCTTCAATATTTTCTCACGATTTTCCTTGTGTGGCCAAAGCCTCTTACGACAACGACGGACGCACGAGCGGCGAGCGCGGGCAGGGCGGAGGCAACCAGGCGGGCATTCGACCGACCAGACTCGCTTGATTGGTATCCGACTCCCGAGTTCTTGAAACAGCACCAGCAACAACAGAAGCAGCGGCAGAGAGGCAGCGGGCTCGTGATGCCAGATCGTCCGCCACCGCACTCATAGAGCACTAGTACTGTCTATAATGCGTGATGTTGCGTGGGAGTGTGGGAGGGAGGACAACAGGGACGGAGAAGGAAACTGATCGTTACAGCCCGAGCGTGCCCGAAGTGTCAGTTACACCGGCGATTCATTAACTGGAGACAGTCCTGGCACCGCGGCTCTGATACAATGGCATAAACATCATATAACAAACTGCGTGTCAGACACGCCTATATCGCCATCGCAACGAAATATGAACAGTTATTAAATAAGAAAAAAATTCCTAATTTTCGTCTTGACGTCTACTCTCCCCCGCATTGGAACGCATTGTCAAACTGATAAGAAATTTGGCTAAAAGTAATTTGACATTTCCGCAACAACCACCGAGATAGGCTTGTCTTTTGACATTTTTGTGAATGAAAACGTCTGATGGGGGTTCTAATAGGCAAAGGCTCACACCATCCTCATCTCTAATCCATCAGTCAGACGATCGTATTTACTGGATCCATTTTTTGTCATTTACAACGGGTTCCCGCCCCCCCCCCCCCCCGCCTCGCCAATTAGTCTGGACATACATATGTAATTCCGTGCGCATCGCATATTTATTTCTGCTATTTGTATTGTAGTGTCAACTCCGCTTCTGGCCTCAGTAAAACATCGGTGGATAACATGCATACATTGGGCCAACGTTGGTAATTGGTTGACGTAATCGCCGCTGACTATCCAACGTTAGGCCAACCTTGGTAATAGGATGGTACCATGCCCTTTGGGTATCAAACGTTGGACCAAGGTTGGCAAACATTAGCAAATTTACAGTTGGATCATGATACAGAGCCCGATTAAGACTATTTATGGCCCAGAGCTAATTAGATGTGGGGCCCTTATCGGGCCGGTCAAGGAGGGGATGACTACTACTACTACTACTACTACTACTACTACTACTACTACTACTACTACTACTACTACTACTACTACTACTACTACTACTACTACTACTACTACCGCTCCAGCTCCTGCTACCGACACCGACACCGTCACCGCCACTGCCGGCACAGCCGCCGCTGCCGCGCAGCCGCCGCTGCCGCCGCAGCCGCCGCTGCCGCCGCCGCCGCTGCCGCCGCCGCCGCTGCCGCCGCCGCTGCCGCCGCCGCCGCCGCTGCCGCCGCCGCCGCTGCCGCCGCCGCTGCCGCCGCCGCTGCCGCCGCCGCTGCCGCCGCTGCCGCCGCTGCCGCCGCCGCTGCCGCCGCCGCTGCCGCCGCTGCCGCCGCTGCCGCCGCCGCTGCGCTGCCGCCGCTGCCGCCGCCGCCGCCGCCGCCGCTGCCGCCGCCGCTGCCGCCGCTGCCGCCGCAGCCGCCGCTGCCACTACTACTACTACTACTACTACTACTACTACTACTACTACTACTACTACTACTACTACTACTACTACTACTACTAAATAAAACAACTTCGTGATGCACGTGCCAAAATATTGTTGACTATTTTGAAACTAACTTGACTGAAAGCCTAAGCTTCCAGTCAAATAGCTTTTCAAAATATTCAACATCATACGTATAGACTATAATGTGAGCTACTCGGGTTAAATGTTCATCTCTGTAAGATTCGATAATTGTATTTGATTTGGAAGCCCTTTATTTTCGGGGCCTCGGTGATGTAGCCCAGTTAGCAATTGCCGTAATCCGGTTCTGCCTACATCTTTGTACCCGCTCGTCATATAGCAGTTGGCTAACGCTGGTACAAGATTGGCACAAATTACAGATGGTTACATTGTTGGGTCAACATAGGCAAGAGACTTTACAACCAAAGCACATAAAAACATTTGCACATGTTGGTTAAATTGTGTTGGCAACGTTAACGTTGGCACAACAAATGCAAACAAACATTCGGTTTACATAATTTGTGCCAGCAGAGACCTTACAACTAACATACATATACACACCATGTTGATCGTATTAGTGTTGGGCCAATTTGGACAAAACAGTGGCAAAATGAGAGATGGATTATAGATGGTGAGCCAGCCAAACCAACATGCACATTCTGAAGGAATGTGTTGGCAGACAGTCTGCTACTTTCACCAAAACTCATAGACCATTGGTGGAGGAAGGTAAAATGCACCAGAGAAGAACCTCAAATCAGCCTTCAATTAAACTCCTTTGGTGCCATTTGACAGAGTGTCTGTCCTCGAAACTACTCCCTGGTCAGGATGCCTACGATGCAACTACAGCGATCATGGCGGTATTATTGATCTAGTCAAAGAAAGGCGAACATAAAAATACACAACCGAACCAAAGCGGGCATGAAGATAATTAAGTCTTGTTAGTCCATGGACCAGAGGCTCAAATTTCACTTTTTGGTACAACCTCGGTGACTAAACAATATACAGACTTTTCTCATCCTATATGTTTATAGATGTCAGACAACTCTGATAGACCTCTGTAAGTGGTAGCTAAATATTAAAATTAGCACCCTTTTAAAAGTGACCCAAAAAACGTGGTCCATATCAATGTATTAATACTTCATAGGCATAATAATTAAGTTATCTTGACAAATATTTATCATAGAAGGAATTGGGATAGATCAGAGACATAGTGTGGACATTAAATACAACCACACCAGTCTGTAAATACGGCCATGACAGAACTCACAGAGCTTGTCTTTATCGGAGTCTTCTCCATACATAATTGATGTTTATGCACAGGTATTAGTAGTAATGAACGTTTCCTGTTTATGCTACGCCCCGCCCACCTCTAGCTAAGCTCCACTCTCACCTCGCTCGTGTTGGGATCGATCGATTTTGACTATCAATTTCCAGAAAAATATACAGATAATTTGTTAAAATATTTTGAAACTAATTTGACTCGGTGCTGTTGCTGCCTATGGCAGCAACAACACCCAGTCAAATTAGTTTCAAAATATTAAATAGAATCTTTATTAACTAGTAAAGACATACAATTTGTACAACAACGCATAGTCCGTCTTCAAATATGCGTTCGTGACGTACTTATCTACGTAATTCATGACGTCATTGATTATGATGTCATTCTACACGCCACGTAGTTAATTATGACGTTATATTATGGATCGATAGAGTTGAAAGGTCTATTACATAACAGTAAACACTGGCGAATCATGGGCGAATCATGGGCGAAGCTTAACTGGGGACGGGCGGGGAATAGCTAAAACCGAAAAGGCCCATTAAATGAACTACTGGTAAGTCTAGTCTGTCATCATAAAACAATTAGTGTTATGCTCTCACTCACCAAGGTATGTAAATATATCTTTCATTGAACTGCTTTCAGACCTGTCTATAACGAACACTTGCTTTTGGGCCCAGTAACGTATGGTTCTTCTAGAGGAACGAACTCCCGTCTTTTGGCACCAAAACGTTGTCTCATATGGGAACTCACTTATATAAGTGACCAGTTGTCGCTAGTGACCACTGTTAATAGTATGTAAATGCTTCGTATATACAGATTGTACTGCACAAGCCACATCATACTGTGCACGCTTCACGAATGTAATGTACCTCGCATAACAAAGCACACAATGTTTCATTTTGAAATATGGCCACATATTACGTGTGCTAGCAGTCAAGTTTCACTGGCTAACTATAGTCAGTTTGCTGGTTTACTGAACATGCGCAGTTGCTATGCCCAATTAAACGCTGAACAGTTAACTTTAGTTCGTTGGTTCCCGATTCCTAATTGAATGGACCTTTCCATTTTTAGATATGCCCCGCCCATCACTAGTTACGCTCCACCCACACATCGCCGTGTTTGGATTGATCGATCCCAGAATGCCCTAGCTATCAATTTCCTGAAAACTATACAGGGAAGCTGTTGAATATTTTGTGACTAATTTGACTGGGTGCTGTTGCTGCCTATGGCAGCAACAGCGCCCTGTCAAATTAGTTTCAAAATATTCTAATTTGTACAACAACGTCTTCAAATATGCGCTCGTGACGTACTTATCGACATCATTCATGACGTCATTCGTTATGATGTCATTGTACACATCACGCAGTTCATTATGACGTCATATGATGGGTGGGTACTCTGGAAAGGTGAATTACTATTGAAGAAAATTTGGAGCCGGATACCAGTCTCCATTAACCATTTCTGTCGTCTGTTTTGATGACCTACGAAAATGGGTTATTTTGGTCCACTAAGCCGCCAAAAAGTGTCCATATAAGATAAAATGGGAAGAGAATGTGCCCTGGGAACATTGCCATACAATGAGAAAGTTTTAATTTCATCAAATCTAAATTATTTAGTGAACTATTTACCCGTTTATATACATTTATTCGTGGCAAGCGTTGGGTGATCGCCATTTTGTTTTTACGGCAATTTCACACTAACCATTTGCGACCGAGCTCGGGTGTTCAGGAGCTAGGCCGCCTATAGTTAGCTAGTTAAGTACTTCAAGTTCGACTGGGATCTACATGTAGTTAAGCATAGCTAACTATGGTTCGCTAGTCGAACTTGCCTATGACTATTACTCTTCTGCTGTTGTGCAGCCATGCACCTCAGTTCAATGGCCATATTCTGGAAATATGGTAACTGCCATGTATTCTTGCATCTACAAGATAAAAACTCAAGTTTCTCACCATGGACGAGAGATCCTGTTATTCAAGAAATTGCCAGATGCTCATCCGCTTCCCTTCGCCAATGGCAATCAATATGATTTGGAGTGGGTGAACTATGTTCGAGACAATGACGCTATATTACAGCCTATTCCTCACACATGTAGCGAGACTCTCTGCATGAAGGTCCATGTAGATTCATCCCATTAATTCTTTGCGTTGAATAAGTTATACCGTAGTTCGTTGATGTCACGAATTGTTCATCTGGAGGTGTGCAGGCGACTACTAAAATCTGAATAGGTTTTCAGACAATAACGAATCTTTTCCCAAATGCGATCGTGTGAAATGCATCCTGGTCGAATAAACCTAAGCAGCTTTAACGCAAATAATATTCTCCAAGATATCCCACTAAATGCACTCAGCGTGTCATAACCACTGAATGAGTAAATTCCTGGTAGTGCCTCGCACATGTCAGAACGAACTGTTGCAGCCATTTTGTTCACGTCAATGAACCACTCACAACATTAATTTGGTTTCACACTTGATGACCATATGGCTATCTATTTTACAGTTACTAGCTATAGTCATTTTAAATATGCATGTGACTTCTGCGGCAATGGTCAATGACAGTTTGGTATACAGTAGTTTGCAACCACCTGCCGATTCTTGTGTACTATTCCAATCGCGGCATCAGAGCAAACATGATTTGTCAGCTTGAAGAATTCATGAATCCTGTTTTCAGTCAATCATATGACGTCATAATCAACTACGCGGCGTGTAGGCTGACCTCATAATCAATTACCTCATGAATGACTCGATTTAGTCCGTCTTAAACGCTTAATAGTCTGTCAGGTTGTACGAATTGTATGTATTTCCTATTTAGTAAACATTCAGTTGAATAATTTGAAACTAATTTGACTGGGCGCTGTTACTGCCATAGGCAGCAACAGCACTCATTTAAATTAGTTAAAAAATCTACATCTTACCTGTATAGTGTTCTGGAAATTGTGATTCAGCGCAGGGATGGATTGATTGATCGATCTCAACACCGGCAAAGCATGGGTGAAGCTTAGCTAGAGATGGACGGGGCGGGGCATAACTAAAACTGGATTCATCTATTGAGAAGAAGATATCTGACATCGGGAGAAACATTGACTCCAGTAGAAATGCGGACCAGCTGAGATATGTTACAATTAAAAAACTTGTCCCATTCTGTGTCTAAATCTTCCCAAATATCTACCCAGGTCCGTTTAGCTTAAACCCTGTGTAACCTTTCATTTACACCACTGTCCATATGCATAAAGGAGGGTATTAAAATATTTACCGTAGTAAACATTGGGTTAATAATTAAACCTTTCATATACACCACTGTTCATATGTCTAAAGGAGGTTTAAGTTAAACACTGGCTTACTACTAAACTCAGTTTAAGAGACTATATGCATACGGATGGTTTAGTTTAGACAAAGACACAATATGCCCGTTTTACCAAACCTACTCGGGGGGGGGGGGCGGGGCAGGTTTAAGGGTGGCATAACATCCAAAATGATCTGATATTACTCATTCGAATTTCATTCTTGGACCAATATGATGGTTGATTCTATTTCCTGATGCAGGTTGAAAGTAATCGTATCTGCCAGATTCGGCTCTTAGTCGGTGCTGCTGCTGCTGTTAGTGTTATTGATGATGATGATGGTCTGCATCATCATCATCATCATCATCAGCAGCAGCAGCAGCAGCAGCAGCAGCAGCAGCAGCAGGACATACTTGTTCATAGTTAGCCAAATAAACTTATGATATATTAATACCACACTTTAATCTTTAATGCTTTGTGTGGTAAGCACTAATTACTCTTACCACATGGATTACTTCAATGGGTTGCTAATGAAAGATTGTACAATTTACCATATACGCACCACATCGTGTAGCGGAAATCTAATTTCATCAACACGTTGAATATAACACATTTTTGCTGATTGATCAATTCTAATTAAATAAACATATTGACTCAAAATGGTCTTTCACGCGCACGCACTACCTGAATTGGCGGCGAAGTTATCGCATCTACTGGGTGGGGTGGGGGGTCTTCATCCAAATCCCGTCAGAATCTGTCGTGTGCGCGTGCGTGTGTGCGTGCGTGTGTGCGTGCGTGCGTGCGTGCGTGCGTGCGTGCGTGCGTGCGTGCGTGCGTGCGTGCGTGCGTGCGTGCGTGCGTGCGTATACGGTAATGATGTATTACTGTAGCAATCAAATAACCAATTTGGCCCGTTTGTAAACAGGCAATTGCCGTTTTTTAAATAACACAAATCCATATGCCAATTTGTTATCACCGTGCAAGTTTATAAACGGCGCATGGCCAGTTTGGCAATTGGCAAACGGCGCACAGGCCATATGCCAATATTAAACTTGCGCCCACAGGCAATAAGATTTTATAAACTCTTACAAACAAAATAACATAACACTATAATTCACGTTTTCAGCGGTGATACGAACGGATCAATAGCAAATTATCATATGCGCAAAACGCCGTTTACAAACAGTCGCGCCGATAACAAATTGGCTTATGGGTCTGCACCATTTACAAACAGGCCAAATTGGTACAGTACATGTATCTTTTCCTTTTTGTTTCATATTTGCGATAAGCTTAGCTAAAACATGTATACATAAATGCGCAGCGCACGGCATTGCATGCTTTTCTGACCGTCGTCCGAATATAGCTTGCCGTGAAATTGACATCTGTATGACACTAATCAATGGTTTAATGGTAAACTATGGTAAGCTTAACCTCAGGTTAACTAGCACATGTTTTATTAAACTTCCTTTCAAGCGTACCGATTTTGTTAAACCACAAATAGTGCTTTTACTAAACTAAGTTTAGCGTAAACTAGTATAAAGTTACACGTCCTTTATGCACGTGGGCCTCAGAGACTACTAACTGTTTGCTGTTAACAAACATAGCAATGTGAAGCTAGAGAACTGGCAAAGCTTCTTTGGTGACTGTGATTAGGCTAAAAGTATGTATACCATGTCAAATATATATAACTACCGAATCTGGCTAAGTTGGGCGTCATCAGACTGAAGATATGCAAGGCACTTATTTAACCATTTCTTGAGGAAGGCGGACAAAAAAGGCCATCTTCAGGAATGCCCATTTCTAGGCCAATGTCTGACTCTGTAACCGAGCCGGTCATTCTAGTGGTAAATTGTCAAAAATAGTATTCTCTTGGCCTGCAAATGGGCATTCAATAATCAAATAATTTAATTTTTGACAAAATCTAGTCCTTAAATGGTTAAGATATTGACCATTTGACAATATGATGGCCATGTATAACGGCATCCATACTTGTTTGTGTCGTTGATTGTTGAATTAACCAATCACAATCTTAGCCTTATGGACTGAACTTGATTTCTGGAGCTAAACCTAGAACAATTTCCAAATCAATCTCTAAAGAGCTTCGTACGTAATTAATCTGAGACAAATGGGATTGCATCTTCCTTTGAGTCTATATGTTATTTCTGCTGACTTTACATCCAGGGCCTGAACAAACAAACAAACAAACAAACACACACACGCACGCACGCACGCACGCAGGCACGCAGGCAGGCAGGCAGGCAGGCACGCTCGCACGCACGCACGCACGCACGCACGCACGCACGCACGCACGCACGCACGCACGCACGTACGCACGCACGCACACACACCAATTAACTCAAATCAACATCGCATCTGAGTTCTTTGGAGACTGTGTGTCAAGGTCAAGGTCATTTACTCTCGGCATCACTATTGTTGGTGCCTTAACCCGTTAGCCTCGAATTTGTTCAAGAATATTTAAACTTTCTCATAGAAAATGTCCATTTGTAGACCAAGAGAAGACTATTTTTGAAAGTTTACCACTGAATGACTGGCTCGGCTATCGCCACCATAGTCTGACCTCATTCTTACCGTAAACTACGACTTAGGGAAGTCTATCATACTTTTCTAATCTACATACATCATATAGCCTAAAGAATATGATACAGTTTAGTCCCCAGAGGTGATATGAAATCGTATGCGGCTCATGTAAGATCTTAGCAGGACAGATCACAACGCCCCTTTCTTGAAGCGAGGCTGCAGATCAAACATGAACATGTGATTGATTGATTGATTTATTCCACAATAAGCTATAGGCCCTTGAGTGTACATTTAAACACACGCACGCACGCGCGCACGCACGCACGCGCCCGCGCACGCACGCACGCACGCACGTACATAGGCATTTCTACCGTATATAGAAACTATGACCATGTTTGGATTGGACATGTTATTTCATGTCCTTGAAGGAGCTATTTCTTCTTAACCCTGATTATCGATTCCCAGAAAGCTATACAGATGAGCTGTTGGGTGTTCTGAGGCTAACTCGACTGGGCGCCGGTGCTGCCTAAGGCAGCAACAGCCCCCAGTCAAACCAGCCTCAAAACATCCAGCAGCGTGTCTATTAAATAGCAAAGAATTACAAAGACAATTTATACAACGTGTCGGACTCTTTGAGATTTGATGACTGTCTATATGGAACCCTTTGTGATGCAATGATTGTGACGTCGTCATACACGCGCTGAACTGATTATGACGTCATACTAGGTCAGATGATGAATGGATACTTTGCAAAGGTGAATTCGTACGTGTCAGACTATTAATCGCTTAAGACTGACTATATCAAGGCATTCATGACGTCATGATTGTGACGTCATCTTACAAATCACGTAGTTGATTATGACGTCACATGATCAAGGGATATACTTGGAAGGGTCCATTGTATCATGTATATATGTATAGATCCTAAAAGTGCATATCCACAGCAGAATGCCAGAAAACAAAACTGCTAAAACCACATGCTCCTAGAGGCCTAAACCTTGCGCCCAGATGCAATGAAACGAAAAAAAGCCCAGCACACGATGATTTGACTACGCATATTAATTAATATAATTTCTTTAAACTGTCAAATTGAATTAGAGGCACGAGTCTCCCATTCAAATTCACAACTAACCTAACGAAATCTATTTATATGGAATGAAATCACCACGCCCCGCCCACTACATCGAGGTACACAAGCCACGCCCCCAAAAGCACATACTCTCAACAATTCTATTCTCAAGCATTCTGGCGCGAGCATGCACCTTTAATTACTGTAAGTTGTATTGATTGTCTCGCGTAATTTATGATGATTTGCCTAACCAGGCAAAAATGCAAATACATATCATACCATATCACATCTAGGATAAAACAAATGGCCTACGCTCACTAGGGACATGGGCCCCTCAGATTCCGCATGGCAAGATATTTACCAAACAACGTTGATTGTGAACCTATTTGAGAGCTTACGACCACATACTTCTTTTTAGCAAAGTTTGATAAATGTACAAATGTGTTTTGACAGTTTCTGATGACTGCTTCCTAAAATGTAAAATTTTCACCAAAATTGCGCAATCAACATATTACCGAGCACCATTTTGTATATAATTTAGGGAGACTACGGTATCTTGCTGAGGAAGCACTCACTCTACAGGTTCAGACCGCTTCAAAAATGCGTTGTAAGTAAATGCCGCGAGTCCCTTCAGAACCTGATCATTTGTGGAATTTAATAATTCTGTCAATTTATAAACACTTGGGTGTTTCCAGTAGTAGGATTTTATACTTTTCTTTCGGTATTCCTGATATAGTGGGCAAACTAAAATAAAATGGTACTCGTCTTCCAGATCGTCGCATGAGAAGCATATTCTCTCAATCAACGGTGTTGCTAAAGGCTTATGCCATCGACCCGTTTCTAGTGTAACTTATGCGAATCCATACGAAGCTGGCTTAACGCATGTCTGTGTTTGGCAATTCTAACTTTGTCTAAATAATGTTTATATGATAAATCTGGCGAAATATGTTTATATAACCTACATTTTCTGCTATTTTCTAATTGCCCCTTCCATTCTTGGGTGAAATTATCCATAGCCCTTTGCTTGTACAGAATAATAAAATGTCTCCTATCGAGATTCTCGCAATGCGTTTCCCATCCATAATTAAATCCGCGAGTACGTACATAACAAATCTCGAAGTTTTCTGACCCAGTTATTACAGTAATTATTATCAAACCAGTCATTATACATTTCTTTATACAGACATTTTACTAATTTGTGATCGTCAGATTCCAGAATCTTGAACCAATATTTTAAAATTCTTACTTCTCTCATCAGGTACCGAGGCACCCTCCCCAACTCCCCATATAAAATACAATTTGGGGTACTTTGCTTTACTTTTAAAATCTGTTTACAAAACCTAAGATGACACTTTTCGACTTAGTAACCTCGGTGGAACCCCCATACCTCACTACCATAAAAAAAAATTGGTGTCACCAGTTTGTCAAACAGCTTACAGTAATGGTCTGCCTGTAACCCTACAAACTTGCTACATGATTGTTGTAATGAAAATACAGCCTTGCCCTTGATCCTCTAAAGTTCTATGAGCCGCCATAAAGGAACCTGTGGTACTAAATAAAATTCCTAAATATTTAAAATGTTTCACTATTTCTAATTCAGACCCGTTAAGGTACCACTTATCCCCATCTCCGAGTTTACCACCGCGTCTGAAAACCATAGGTCCTAGTGACTCGTCAAATAGGGCTACGGTTGATGTGGACAATAATGTGGAGGAGAAGGTGTGACAAGCATGACACGTGCGCACAACGTGATGCGTCGTATTTCACTTACATTGCGGACGATTGGACGCAGTGTCTTCAATGCCTCATTGGGTAAGGTGGATGTCGTTACAGATATGACCCATTCCTTGTATGGAGCACTTGTGGTGACTGCATGATGGACATTCGATGATTAAACTGTGATAACTACAGAGCTACTTTATCATTCATGCAGCACTCACACCTGTGCCTGCCACATTAGAGATACAATCGCAGTATAGTTATAAGTAAAGGGCATTTAAGTTGCTTTTTGCTGCAAATTAAACAAATAGGTTTTCTAAATTTGAATTCCGTTTTGTTCAGTGTTTTAAAAATACATTAAAAGTGGCTATGAGTCACTGTATAATTACTGTATCCTGCGGCTGTTGTAGTAGAAACATCCTACAGCTGCAATTAGTCCTTTTTAGCTTATGCCCACTGTGTCTTGTCCTCACCGAAATCCTTAGCTTCCTCAGGTCCATTCTTGACTTGAGTGTACCTAATCCTGCTTTCTTGAGGTCACCACGTAGCACCCTTAGCATATTTATGCAATGATGTCCTCTCCTGGCTTTGTATTTGCTGGCTCACAGTAGGGCGAATTCCAAGGCTCTCTGTGCTGGTGTCTCTTTTGCCATTCTTAGCACATGGCCAAACATGGACCATCTTTGCTGGGCGACTTTTACAGACAGCTGCGACGTATTACACATCTTGTATAGTGCATCGTTGGGAATTATGCTGTCTGGCCATTGGTGTTCAGTGATGGTGCGTAGTTGTTTGCGGTGGCAGGCATCGGGTTTGTCTAGAGCTGCCTTTGGAGCTGCCCAGCTGTTACAGTTATACAGCATCAAGGATACGCAGGTTGCATTGTATAAACATAGCCTTTTTAGCAAGGCCATCTTTGATCTACGAATCCATAGCTTGCAGAAGGACTAGAAAGCTATGTTCCCATGGCCCAGCTTGCAGCAATGCCAGCAGTACTGCAGAGCAGCGAGCCCAGGATTTTGCTTTTCCTCCATGGTTCGCCGCCACGAAGTGGATCGTCATTTTCTTTAGTTTCATGCTTTGTAGATAGGTATACGTGGGTGAACTCTGTTTTGGATTTATTCATAAAGAGATTCTCAATTTCTAGTTTGCTTGCAGATATTGGGAGAAGCTCGTTAAGGGGTTTCTTTTCCTCGTCTATGACGTCCACATCGTCGGCATATTCCATCTCTCTAGCATTGTTTATTTGATAATTAAACTCAGATTTGCTTGAATGGAGAAATAACCAGAGATGTAGTTGTTTCGCCACCAATAGAGATTGACTCCTGTCCCAATACATAAACAACTGGTCATTTTCAAAATATTGTTTTCTTATTCAATGAATCACATATACACTTCACGCTGGTCATATAGCATTGGAACACATTTTCTAAATACCAGTATTCTAGTTAGAACAAGGTAGATAGAATCTCGGTAGCAGGTGGTTTCAGATTTTTTAAAGATTTCTTTTAGATTTCTTCAAATCTTCCAAATTTTCAGATCAGGCGCTATGTTGTGGAATCCCAGTGTATGTCCAACCGCCATTCTCTGTTGAGATTTGAGTCAAATCGGACCAGCAGTTTCAGATATATCGACAGATCCAGAATTTGATCCTATCCGGATCTAAATTATTTTTTGTGGATCAGGGCCGAAGTCTGGCAATCATTCATTGTTTTAAAACTTGAGCCAAATCGGATAAGAATTTTTTTAAATACAGCGCGGTATAAGCCTTTATGACTGACTGGCTAACTGATTAACTGACTAACTGACTAAGGAACATGGCGATGTATTGAGCTGCTACCCGCAGTATAGCTTGTGTGTACATAAAATGGAGGATTCCAGTTTCTCAGTCAATCATATGACGTCATAATCAACTACGTGACATTTAGGCTGACGCCATAACCAATTACGCATGAATGACGTAGCTAGGTTTGTCACGAATACTTAGTTGATGGTGGGTTAAGCGCTGTTGTCCGAATTGTATGTCTTTATTATTTAATAAACAAGCTGTTGAATATTTTGAAACCAATTTGACTGGGCCCTGTTGCTGCCATAGGTAGCAACCGTACCCAGTCAAATTGGTTTCAAAATATTCAACAGCTTACCTGCATAGTTTTCTGGAAATTAAGATTCAGGGAATGTAGTTATCGATTTGATCACTACACGGACAAAGCTAAAACTCCAATTTGCTGAAATGGCGAAATAACCTAGTTAAGGTAAAATCAGTAGTCCAATGCGTGGTGATAATGGAGGGACCCACCTCTCTCTATGTCCCGCCCATTTCTAGCTAAGCACAGACCAAGCGTTGCGCGTGTTGGACACGATTTGACACTTTGAAACTTGAATTCCTAGCATCTGAGTCTGAAGGTAAGCTGTTGAATATTGTTAATCTATGCGGACATGGAAGGTTGGTGTTACCTTCTTCAGGGCAGTTGCGCTAATGGACAGTTCCAGTTTTAGCTGTACCCCGCCTACCTCTAGCTAAGCTCCACCCACATGTTGCCGTGTTGAGAAGATCGATCCCCGAACGCCCTAACTATCAATTTCTTGAAAACTATACAGGTAGCCTGTTGAATATTTTGTAACTAATTTGACAGCATCCAGTCAAATTAGTTTCAAAATATTCAACAATATGTTTATTAAATAGTAGAGACATGCAATTCGTACAACGTGTCGGACTATTAAGAGTTAAAGACGGGCCATATAGAATCATTTATGACGTAATGATTATGACGTAATCCTACACGCCGCGTAGCTGATTATGACGTCAAATGACGTCAGCTGATAAAGGAATACTCTGGAAAGGTGAATTGGTATTTAGGGCCATAACTGTAACTAGGATTCTGTGTGTGCCCTCGAAAAATGGGATGAGTCTACACTCGTAGTAACTCCGGAATAGCTGTCATTGACCGATTGCCACTTTCCGAATGTGATATGGTAAGATCAGAATTTGTAGAATGTGTCTGATTCGTGCTTTCAGGAGGCGGAATCATTGCCATACCGAGGTCAATCTTCTAGCATATGCACCTTCGGCACTCCTACGGCAATAAATAACCTACTAACTTTTCATAAAGATGAAACAGTAGTATTCGGATTTAACCATGGTCAGACGAATGCCTTTTAGGTCCTAGCCAAACGCTAGTGCTAATTTCTACCTACCCATAATGCCCTTTTGGTCCGGAATCGTGATGTAGCCATGCTGACGGATCTGATTGGGCGCTCGGTTTCCGTCGCCGTACGGCGCCCTGAAGAGGGTTAGTAGCAAACGTGACAATACACGCGATTTTAATTGATATGTTTTCTACAAGATAATGTCAGAATCGAGTTTAACGCCCGTCTCTAGCGAAGCTCCACCCACACATCTCCCGTGTTTGGATTAATCGATCCATGCACGCTCTGTATCTCTTTTTAAAAAAAACTGCATGTAAGCTGTTGAATATTTTGAAGCTAATTTGACTGGGTGGTGTTGCTGCAAGCCCAGTCAAATTAGTTTCAAATTATTCAACAGAACTATACAGGTAAGCTGTTGAATATTTTGTAACTAATTTGACAGCACCCAGTCAAATTTGTTTCAAAATATTCAACAGTATGTTTATTAAATAGTAAAGACATACACAATTCGTACAACTTGACGGACTATTAAGCGTTTAAGACGGACTAAATCGCGACACTCATGACGCGATTGATTATGACATCAGCCTACATGTGACTTTGTTGATAATGACGTCATATGATTCACTGAGGAACTTGATTCCTCCATTGGGTGAGTGAATATATTTTAGTATGATCTAATTTACCATTGGCATAATGACATCTATATCTAACGGTATATATTTTGATCACGTACAGGTGGTCACATCAATCGTAGTTAGACATTTTGATTGTAAGATAGCAGAGTATTTGACCGAAATGTGGGCAAAGGATAACTTGGCACAGCCTCTTCCAGACGATTGCCCTAAGATTGGACATGTTGAGTTTATCTGTAGCATGAGTGACAGTGTGTGATGGCTAACGTTGGAAAGCTTATCATCGCCTGTTTCGGACAATGCCTATCAGCTCCCTGAATGATTACGAATAGCTACGGAAAGGGGTCTTTTGTGACATCACTCATCATGGGTGGAGGGATGCAATCTGTTACTCAAGTATCTGACGTCATAACCAAATACGTCACATGTTGGCTGATGCCACAATTAAAATGACGTATCTCCGTCACAAAAATCGAGGAGTCGGTCAAGAATGTATGCGAATTGTATGTCATTGATGAATTTACCATTCGATAAACATTATATGTTGAATAATTTGGCACTAATTTAACTGTATCAATAGCTCCCAGTCAAATTAGTTTCACAATATTCAACAATTTACCTGTATAGTTAGTTTGAGACTTAGACCCTGGTAGTTCAGGTTACATAGTTACAAATCATTTCCAGCACGTGCAAAAAAGTGGGCGGGTATAGCTAGAAATGGACGGGGTATAGCTAGAAATGGACGGGGTATAGCTAGAAATGGACGGGGTATGGCTAGAAATGGACGGGGTATGGCTAGAAATGGACGGGGTATAGCTAGAAATGGACGGGGTATAGCTAGAAATGGACGGGGTATGGCTAGAAATGGACGGGGTATAGCTAGAAATGGACGGGGTATGGCTAGAAATGGACGGGGTATAGCTAGAAATGGACGGGGTATGGCTAGAAATGGACGGGGGATAGCTAGAAATGAATCTATCTATTATATATTACACCGCACCCATGTTATTGTATACATTTAAATGAGTGAGGAAATCTGTATACTATGGGTGACTATGGTTTATGGGGAACCGAAGATCACCGTGACTGGCCATTCTGAACATATCTGTTTACATCATGAAGAAGCCTTGTGATGTTAATGAAGAAACATTTCATGAATACCACCCACTCATAATGTGTCAACGCTTTATGCATTATTTATGAATTGGGTCGCAATATCCTTTATTTAGTGGCACAATTACAATTCATGCCACGGGGAGAAGCTTAGCCGGCAACAATTCATGCTTAGTGTTTATTCTCTCGTGAAATGTTTGCTTGCCCACGCGAAATGCATCCTAGCCATAAATCATATATGCGCCTTGAATGATACATGTATGATGCTTCGCTTTGCTATCTCCCGCAACATAGGTCGCATTGTCAAGTACTACAAGCCAATCAGAACTGTAGCTTGGATATGTTTTCATTAGCACTATTCAAACGTTTCAAGGTTGATTGGTACTGAGTAATCGATTGTATTCTATTTAATACGTGAGATGCGATATCGCTGCGAGATTGAAGCCATTCGGATGGGGCTAAATACGAAATGATAATGGCATGATGAAGCTTGATTGGTAATAATGACACATTAGTGCCGCTTGTTTCTGTTGGTAATTTGCTCCACGATAACACACGCGCGCTATAATATTTATGGAATCATTCGTATTATTCCCTTTACTGGATTCAAACCTATAATCGCATGTTGCACACTTATGTAGGACAAGCATTGAATATGTTTATACAGTAGTAATGGTGGGATTCCATCCGTCAACTTGGAGATCCAGACCCGAATCCTCGACCACTCTCGTAACACGCACTATACGGCGGCACATCTTATATCTAGCTACATAGATAACAAACACGTGTTGCTGTTCTTTATTCATTACCAATGCTTAATTTTTAAATGTTTGCTTTTGTAATCTATCCTTCTAAATCTCGGTCGCCGCGCGCGGGCTGGATCTCCAAGTTGACGGGCCACAAACCAGCTTTGACGACTAAGTTCTTAACCCAGATCCGATAGTACTGCCCACCAAATCTCAACTGACCATATACATTCTTACCATAAACATATGCCGTCATTGCCTAGTGACACAAATCTGCTCACGCATGGGCACCACGACACATACAGTTAATTTCGTAAAGCATTCTAGTATATTACAATCCGATTACATTAAGTATAGTAGGATATAATGTTCTGTGCGTGGTCTGAAGTTTGTTCATGTATAACATGTGTATGCCCAGTCTGTTCCATATTGGACCTTTCCAGTCCTATGCCCCGTCCATCACTAGATAAGTTCCACCCTCACCTCGCTCGTGTTGGGATTGATCGATTCGGAAAGCCCTGACGATCAATTTCCTGAAAACTATACAGTTAAGTTGTTGAATATTTTGCAACTAATTTGACTGGGTGTTGTTGCTGCCAGCGCCCAGTCAAATTAGTTGCAAAATATTCAACAGGATATTTGTTAAATAGTAAAGACATACAATTCGTACAACAACGCATAGCCCGTCTTCAACTATGCGTTCGTGACGTACTTATCTACGTCAGTCATGACGTCATAATGGCGTCATTGATTGTGATGTCAATCTACACGTCACGTAGTTGATTATGACGTCATATGGAAGATGGATGCAGTGGAAAGTTCCATTGTATGTGCGTATGTGCGTTTCTCCCGTGTACACATGTCTTTCGTTCCATGATCATCTAATGTTCAAGACAATTCGTTCAAATGGATCAGAGACCTTATAACATGATGATACTGGACGGAAAGGAAAACATTATCGCTGAAAGTCTATCAGAGGATCAAACTTCATGTTGCAAGAGTGAATGAGCGAGTGGGCAAAGAAATGGATAGGTTGAATCAATCGAAATGCCTCAACGGGTTTCTCCCTATCAACCAAACAAGGTAGTTTGAACTGATGCTGGGCAACCGAAAGCTTCCAACCATAGCCTTCCAATCCACCCCACAACAATGTCGAATTCGACAGAAGAATGACCGAGGGACGACATCTTGAACAGGTGAAAAACCCCACTAAAATCATGCCTGATTACAATAGTGTAGCGCACCGACACCACGTGACCTCCACATTTGTCACACTTCAGCTACGTGGCATGGGCGCCTCGCCGTCGCCTGGCTCCTCGCGCCGTTCACACGCTGCCCGGAGGTCTCGGAGCATAATGTTGCAGGCCTAGTTCAGCTACAAAAATATTTGGTTGACAGCGTAGCGAGTTGATGGAATGACCAATAGGTTGTTATTTGATTCCATCTACTGAATCCGATTATCAGGTATTTCTCAGTTATTCGTAACGATTAGACTTATGTCCTGCCAAAGCAATGGAGCATCTACAAATACCCTGCGGAAGTTCGGGAGATGTGAATTTCTCGGATTGAAAAGCATTGATTAGAATGGATTTCCATAAAATTTCTATGGAGGAGGTCACGCATAGTACGATAGTGGTGGACATCGTTAAATTACTTGATTATGCATTGCAATTTTTATGGGTAAATACAAGTATCACAGAGTGCTTTATCTAACACGCCACAGGACACTCGAGTAACGAACATGCTTGAGTGACAAGATTCGTTCAGAATACTTGAGCAACGAAAGGTACATAACATTACAGTAGTCAATATATACTTAAGCGACAGACTATTTCAAGTCTACAAAGAGTTCATTATGGAAGCGACCACTACGGGGTGCACATGGCTTATGATGATCAAGACCTGTAGAGCCACTCCGTTCCGCACAAAGCCCAGCTGACCTTCGGCGGATACTGGCAGTCATTACAGGATTGAACCAACCTAATTAAATCACAAGTAGTCAAGCTGAGAAGAAGAAATTGAGAGTGACTGTCCAACGAGTTACGATGATATCAGTCTTCGTATAATACAGTGATTACTTTACATGAATGTGACCTAATATAAGATAATTAGCGGATCTGAAAACCTTGGTTTGATTGGAATACCTGTATACTAAAGAGACTCTGCCAAGATGGCAAGCTAAGCATCCCGCTCTCACGGAATGAGGGAATTAATTTTGGCATCTGTGTAACCCAATTGATACAGAGTACACGGAAACATCTCTATCAATCGCGTTAGTATCGGTCTCAACAGTCAGAGTTCGGTTTAAGCAGATTCGTAGAGACTGTCCATCGGTACATTTCTAGTATGTAAAACATGCCAATACACTTGTTGTATAAGACAACTAATATGGAAAGAGTCCAATGGATCTCTCAACGGTGCAACGGAATAAGAAGTAGCACTAAATAAAGAACATAGCCATTCTTGACCATCGCTAGCAAACAGCTCTATGCTAGGGGCGAGAAGAGGGGTGGGGATTCTGTTCAGAGATGACGATAAGTGACTCCAGACATAAAAGTAAACAATCGCTGTCAAAGTCCCTAGGATAGTTACAAAATGCTTAAAAATATCACCCGCATAAAAATATTACATTTGAAAAACAATGTTAACCTTCCTAGCGATGTATAGGGAGTCACCTAAAATAGATGTAACTGGATAAATTGACAGCATATTAAAAATCCATAGTTACATAATATCATCAGTATATAGAAGGTTAAAAAGAATAGAAGCACTTTATGATAGGCCATACAAATGAATTTGCCATCTTTATAATGTTCCTAACAACAGAAGTGGAAGAAGGACTCAGTTCTCGAAGAATCCGGATGCAGATGAAAAGGTCCGAGGTACGTCTGTATGTTGATGTAAGACAATCACACGCGGGAACAACGATTTTTCTGCACGTGGAAGCAAACTCAATTCGCGGTACGCCACTGGTAATCTGCCGACCACTGCCGCAACATAATTCTGTGTCAAAAATTCAATACCTCGAAGAGGACTGGAGGCGAAATGGATCCGGGTTGATTTTGAGGCTGGCAACACAAGTGTGCCATTGTTGAATGTCCCCTGACACTATGCTTATCGGAAAGAACACGAACTATGAAGTTAAGTGTTCAACTGCCGCTGGGTTAGGAGTTAGCACACAAGCAGAACCAGCTGATGATGAAGCGTTCTCAATATTGTTACTTTGCTAACTGGCAAGGCGAACCTTGACTAGCGAAGTATATTATATATTATACAAACAATCTTAATGGACCTTCCCCGTTTTAGCTATGCCCGGCCCATCACTAGCTACGCTCCACCCACACCTCGCCGTGTTGGGATTGATCGATCCCCGAATGCCCTACTTATTAATTTCCTAAAAACTATACAGGGACGCTGTTGAATATTTTGTAACTAATTTGACTGGGCGCTGTTGCTGCCTATGGCAGCAACAGCGCTCAGTCAAATTAGTTTCAAAATATTCAACAGAATATTTATTAAATAGTAAAAGAAAACAATTTGTACAACAACGCATAGACCGTCTTCAAATATGCGTTCGTGACGTACTTATTATGATGTCATTCTACACACCACGCAGTTCATTATGACGTCATAATGTAACCGCTCACGAGATATATATATATATATATATATATATTGTCGTTGACAAATGTGAGCACTAGTCAGGAGAATCCAAGACCACGTCTGATAGAGTACATACATTACAACACACAAACCCGAGTAAAATTCAAAATTAGATGTTCTGAGATGGCAGCTCTTGCATTTTGTGGCTTAAATATGGAGGTTCCAGCTTTTTAGGCACTCAAAAGTGCGGCGGCAATCTTATATCTTTGCCCCCAGATCCAAAGCTGGAGGGACAACTGTCACATTGCCTCTCACCTCTTCATACGCCTATGTCGGGTGAAGATGTAGGAAACATCTTCACTGGTCTTTCAACACATACAAGTTAATGGACCTTTCCAGTTTCAGCTATACCCCGCCCATCACTAGCTAAACTCCACCGACACCTCGCCGTGCTGGGATTGATCGATCGCAGAATGCCCTAGCTATCAATTTTCTGTAAACAATACAGGTAAGCTATGGCAGCAACAGCGGCCAGTTAACAGAATATTTATGAAATAGTAAAGACACAATTCGTACAATAGCACATAGTCCGTCTTCAAATATGCGTTCGTGACGTACTTACCTACGCCATTCATGACGTCATTCATTATGATGTCATTCTACACGTCACGTAGTTTATTATGACGTCAGAGAAATGGATGGATAAAGTGGAAAGGTCTATTGTTTTACTAACATCAAAATGCGGTGACCTATGTCAGCTTCACCATAGTCAAACCATCAGCGATAGAAACCATACAAATCTGGTTCTACACATTCAGCCCTGCGGGCTTGTAATGGTAGCGGTCTTTTACTAAACGCTAAGGCATGGTAGCTGCCTTTTACTAAGCAGGAAGGCATGGTAACTGTCTTTTACGAAGCGGTTAGGCATTGTAACAGTCTTTTACTAAGCGGTAAGGCATGGTAACGGCCTTTTACTAAATGGTAAGGCATGGTAACGGCCTTTTACTAAATAGTAAGTCTAGGTAACGGCCTTTTACTAAATGGTAAGGAATGGTAACGGCCTTTTACTAAATGGTAAGTCATGGTAACGGCCTTTTACTAAATGGTAAGGCATGGTAACGGCCTTTTACTAAATGGTGAGGCATGGTAACGGCCTTTTATTAAATGTTAAGGCATGGTAACGGCCTTTTATTAAATGGTAAGGCATGGTAACGGCCTTTTACTAAGCGGTAAGGCATCAATGGCCGTGTTCGACTTGTCCCTTTCCTAGAGTTATTATAGGCACTATATATTCTTTCGGGAGCCAATGTACTCTGAGCTTTCGGCCAGTCGACGGTGCAACCAATGTCAACCTGATCGTTGATGCTAAAACCACTGGCGTCATCAAACCGTGAGATCGAGAATGTCGGTAATAACCGATTTAAATAACCTAAAACTATAATCATTCATACAATAAGCCAAAGTGGGGAACAACTTGGTTCAAAGGCCACCGGCCTATTAAGATCATAATGGGCCGGCACCGGGTCACGTTTTCCTGTTAGTGGTCTATTATGGGCCCAGTAAGCTGTGGTATCAGCGCGGTTTATGCTATTATCTCCGGCGGAGACACTGACACTCCGTTATGGTATTTCCTGTTAACCCCATCACGTGATTGCCACTATATTATCTCTGATTACCTTTACATATGCTAATCATTACAGTGATTCGCGATTCTGATATTGTCTTATGTAAATGGATACCATACCTGGCTGATCTATTGACAGCACGCCAACATTGACTTTCTCTGACGACAGCAGATCAGAATAGCAGCCATGAAACCGTGTATAAAAACTATAGTACACCGGACGACACCTCTCACACATTTGCGGCACCCATTCCCACAACAGGAATACTGGTTTTGCTGGCGCATCTATCCTTCGGTGTCTGATAAACAGATCCAATTCACTCCAGGAATAATGGCACCGCCCACGCATGTTTGTTTCGCTACGAGCATAGAACGTCAATTAGGCTATTGGTTTTCCTGGATTTATTTTATTATAGTGAACTCTTGTCCTCGTTCAGCGCGTTTGTCCCTTCCCTTTATTTTCGATAATGCTGGCCCGAAGTTAAACCGGAGAGGTTCTCTTTATTTATCACGAATATATGTACCGTCCTTCAGAACGGAGGTCTGGAGGGGGGGGGAGTGGGGGTGGGGGGTGGGGTGGGGGTGTGGGGTGTGGGGGTGGGGTGGTGGGGGGTGTGTGTGTGTGGGGGTGGGGGGGGGTGGTCGGGGGGGGGGGGGGGGGGGGGGGGTTGGGGTGGATCAGACCTGCCACTCAAGCATCTGACGTATTAACTTATTACGTTTCATAGCTCCATCATGAAAATCGAAAAGTCCGTCAGGTATGTGTAAGAATTGTATGTTTTTAGTGAATTTACAATTTAATGATCATTCTGCTCAATATTTTGAAACTATTTTGACTGGTAACCGTTGCTGCCATATCAAGCAGCTTACCTGTATAATTATCTTGAAATTGAGATTGAACTTGAGAATTTAGGGTTCAAAGTATATAGATCGATTCCAACAAGTGTATAACGTGGGCGGAGCTTAGTTTAGAAATGGGCGTGGCATAGCTAGAAATAGGTACCTCCACTATTCTCACCTTCGACAAAAGCTGCCATGTCACCAGTATTAGGTCAGTATTTCAATAGACCACACAGAGCCGCAATCCTAGAATCGGAAAGTAATCGGAGGATCGTGTCACAGCCGCGATGCCATAGATTTAGCTTCCTCAGTTTGCCTGCAATCCATGCTCGCATATTTACCCGGATGTCGCTCGCTTTAAATGTCTTTAAATTAATTAGACTACGTCTCTATTTATAGGAAATTCTGTTAATTAAAACGGTCGTCGCTATGTGTTACTAATAACAAACGGGAAGTGAGATTTGATTGCTGGTTATTAATATCTGGTTGATAATGCATGTATTGACATGAATACCGGGGTTGGAGATGGAGGTGGGGTTGGCGGGTTGGGGGAGTCTACAGCTCAACTTGGTGATTCTGATTCCGTGCTCATCCGTCGGCGCGGCGTAAAGTATGTCAACAAGCAACGATCATGTCTTAATCTTGATATCACACGATCTCTGTCAATCGACTATTGCAGATTCAGATTATTTATTCACACTAAGGCCGTTTTACACAGCATATGAGTAACATATAATATAACATTTATGGTGGTAGTGAATATTTATCTATCTAAATAGCAATAACCTAGTAGTAGTAGTAGTAGTAGTAGTAGTAGTAGTAGTAGCAGTAGCAGTAGCAGTAACAGCAGCAGCAGTAGTAGTAGTAGTAGTAGTAGTAGTAGTAGTAGTAGTAGTAGTAGTGGTGGTGGTGTGGTGGTAGTAGTAGTAGTAGTAGTAGTAGTAGTAGTAGTAGTAGTAGTAGTAGTAGTAGTAGTAGTAGTAGTAGTAGTAGTAGTAGTAGTAGTAGTAGTAGTAGTAGTAGTAGTAGTTTATGCCATGGTTTGACGAATAGACGCGATAAGGGAATCGAGATTATAATTGCTTTATTTTACTACTCAGCATTAACTACCTAGTTGCCAGATTGTCCAGCTTAAAGCTGACATAGCATCTTCTATAACAGTAGTAGTAGTAGTAGTAGTAGTAGTAGTAGTAGTAGTAGTAGTAGTAGTAGTAGTAGTAGTAGCAGCATTAGCAGTAGCAGTAGCAGTAGCAGTAGCAGTAGCAGTAGCAGTAGCAGCAGCAGTAGTAGTAGTAGTAGTAGTAGTTGTAGATAAATTTTATAAATATATTTCGTATTAGTATTTCCTTTCAAACTTTAGGTTTAATTTGTAAATTCTTGTCTTGGTTGGAGCGCATTTTGTGTCTCCATTTTCTAAAGGCACTTCTCTTAGCTGACAGTTTCAGCCATGTAATAGGTCTCCTCTTACTGTGGTCAATGCAATACTGTTCTCCCCGCGCCAGTATGATATTTCTATAGCTCGTTGGCTAGCGCATTATATTTTGGCAAGATCGCCTGAGTGAGTTGATTTTATTCCTTTGTCATTTGTAAGCGCATATATATTGACAATTAAATTAGTAAGCTATACATGTATCTAAATGCCTAATCTTATATCTAATACATATTACCTATGGGGTGAATAATACCATACACTACAATTCGTATATATAAACATGCTAAAGATTTCTAGGCATGTCTACCGTATAGAGAAACTATGATCGTGTTTGGATTGGACATGTTATTTCATGTACTTGAAGGAGCTATTTCTTCTTAACCCTGATTATCGATTTCCAGAAAGCTATACAGATGAGCTGTTGGATGTTTTGAGGCTGGTTTGACTGGGCGCTGTTTCTGCCTTAGGAATGTCTATTAAATAGCAAAGAATTACAAAGACACAATTTATACAACGTGTCAGACTCTTTGAGATTTGATGACTGTCTATATGGAACCCTTTGTGACGTAATGATTGTGACGTCATCATACACGTGCGGAACTGATTATGACGTCATACTAAGTCAGATGATGAATTACTTTGGAAAGGTGAATTCGTACGTGTCAGACTATTAATCGTTTAAGACTGACTATATCGAGGCATTCATGGCGTCATGATTGTGACGTCATCTTACAGATCACGTAGTTGATTATGACGTCATATGATCAAGGGATATACTTGGAAGGGTCCATTTTATCATATATATATATATATATATATATATATATATATATATATATATATATATATATATATATATATATATATATATATATATATATATATATATCTTAAAGGTGCATATCCACAGCTGAATGCCCGAAAATAAAACTGCTAAAACGACATGCTCCTAGAGGCCTAAACTGCGCACCCAGATGCAATGAAACGAAATAAATCCCAGCACGTGATGGTTTGACCACGCATATTAATTAATATAATTTCTTTAAGCTGCCAAATTGAATTAGAGGCTCGAGTCTCCCATTCAAATTCACAACTAACCGTACGAAATTTATTTATATGGAATCAAATCATCATGCGCCATGACTCACCCCGCCCCACTACATAGAGGCACACAATCCAAGCCCCCAAAAGCACATAATCTCAACAATTCCATTCTCAAGCATTCTGGCGCGAGCATGCACCTTTAAATCTTTATAGTCAGTTGGCTGTCCCTGGTCAACTCGAACAGACTAACAAATATATGACTGTAATATGTTAGTATGCATTAGGAAACCACTTTAATCGGTTAGGTGTTAGTGAAACACTTAGAAAGTGGTTCAAACTAACAAATATACGACTGTACTATCTATTCGTATATTTGTTGGTAGGTGTCAGGGTTTCAAAAGGGGACACTATTTATTTAGGGTTTAGCTCTTTCCCTGACGTCTTGGTATTATATATTTGTATTACCCCTTATATATTGTAGTAGTATGGGTTTCCTCTTTTATTAAAACACCATGGCAACCTCCTATAAGCGTACCCTGAGTCTTAAAATCACGACAAAGGCTTGGGGTGTTTCGGCAATTAAGGTGTATCATGGGTTGAATGATGTAGTTGGGGCAGGGCCACGGGTCCTTCAAGGTCTCATTAACGTTTCCAAATCTGTATGGAATGTCACCGTAGTTAATGAAAGTGTGAAGGAAAAGTTGCTCGACGAGGTCCTTGTCGTGAAGGGTGAGGTGTGTAATGTGGAGGAAATAGATTCCGATCGTCTATTAGTCAAGATGAAGGTTCCATTAGAGATCCCAGATGAACGGGTTATCAATGAATTGATCAAGTATGGCAAAGTGGACAAAGTAGAACACGAGACCTATCCATTTGATCGAACCTTAGAAAATGGCATCAGAAGAATTTGGTTCAAAAAGGTAGACAACCTCTCCCAAGTAAGGTCACGATAGATGGTCGATTTATCTTGCCTTTATGGTACATGGGGAAAATCAAAGAGTGTAGAATCTTGCAACAGATTGCCCTAACAAAAACAAATGTCTAGTTTGATCATTTTAAGTGGCGATGCCCGCAGAACAAATATGTCAAAAAGGGTGCTGATAAAAGTGCAGATTAAGTTGTGTCTAAAGAGAGTGTCATAGAACCGGTAGCTGCTGAGATTGTAGCTGAAATCCATGTTAATGGGAAGCACGTTGCTAAAGAAAATCTCATCGAACCAGTAGTTGCTGAGATTGTAGCTGAAGTCCATGTTAATGAGAAGCATGGTGAAAAAACTAAAAATCCAATCGCTGTAGTTGCAGGCGATGAAATAGAGGTTCTAGATGAGGGGCTAAGTCTTACTCGAGTAACAAGTCAATCCAAGTCTGATGTCAGAGAGGCTAATTCCACACAAGTTGAAGATGGTGATCAATATCTTCTGGAAGTTTTAATTTAGGACCTGTAAAATTCAGGTCGCAAGATACTGAAACTAACTTTGATTTTTCACTGAGTACACTCAATCTAGACGATTTAAATAATATAGAGAAAGTAATTGGTGTCTCGGATCGATTGAGTGGAACAAAGCGACAGAAAGATGGAGAGAGTTCTGAATCAGACATAGAGGAAAGTGATATAGAAGACGATAGAAAACTTATACGGATACATCGCTGAATCCGATATATCCATTCAAACACAGAGCTCTAAATCACCCGATGAAATGGTCATGTACAGGTCAAAGGCAGGAGAGGTGTTAGTTCCATATGTGACGGCAAAAGGGGTTAAATATAGGCATCTGCGTCATGATTCTGATATATTAAAATATAAGCATTTGGAAAAAGTTGAGCTAAGTAGTGCAGCGTTTGCGAGTAAAATAGGTAAATGGTCTAAGAGAGGGTCGAAAAAAACCAAAATCTAGTTAGCTTAATAATGGCGATTATACACATCATTTTATTACTTTTTATACTAATTTTCACACTCAATTGTAGATGCTTAAATAGTGACATAAAGCAATGTCACTTACTAGAGACTCTGAAAAATGAGCAGATTGACATTGCGTTGATACAGGAAACAAAAATTCAGAAGTCAGAATCATACGATAATTTAGAAAAGATTTCTGGATCCAGAATATTCTATTCGTCATCTCAAGATAATAGTGCAGGCGTAGCAATTGTTATACTCCCTCGTTGTTCAGCCTATGTAAATATAATCTCTTCAGTATCAGGTGCAAATGGTCGCTGGGTGAGAGTCACGCTAGATATACAACAAACACGTGTCACGTTGCTGTGTATATATGCACCTGCATCTCATCAACTACGTCGTAATTTTTTTAATGAGATGTCTATACCAGCACTAGATAACATCACTGAAAACTTAGTAATGGGTGGTGACTTTAATTGTGTCGTAGACAAAGAAAATGACAGGAATGCAACTTCAACTTATACGGATACATCACATAGACTCTTAAAAGAAATATGTGATAATTAAAATTTAGTTGACACCTATAGAATATCAAAACCTCATGGTAAAGATCTTACATGGTTTTCGGCAGATGGTAAAGTTGGTTCAAGGATCGACAGAATTTATGTGAATAGTTTGTTGACTGGGTACTGGAGAGATGTTAATATTAAGCCAGTCGCATTCTCAGATCATAACATGGTTTGTGTAACCTTTGCCAATGCTGATTGGGTACAAAAGGGGTTGGGTTTTTGAAATTAAACACAACACCGTTGGGAGAAGAATTTTATAAGAATAATATAGAGAGTTGTTGGCAATATTGGATTAATAGGAAAGCATCATATAAGAGCACATTGCAATGGTGGGAGGATGTAAAACTGGATTTAAAGTATGTTTCCCGAAAGTATGCTATTAGAAAAGCACGGGAAGTACGCAAACACAAGAAAACACTTCATCGATCACTGATGAAAATTAATGCTAAAGTAAATAATGCTGAAGAAAATTATTATGAATTACTGGTTAAAATTAAAAGTAAAATAAGAGATATAGAACACTATGAGTTTGAGGGTGCAAAAATTAGAGCAAGAGCCCAGATGCACGCAGAAGGGGAAAAGCCAACCCACTATTTTTTTAGAAAAAGCACGGGCAATTGATAAGGTGATGTGCTCATTAAACATGCCGGATGGTTCAACCGTCTTTACCAACAATGAAATGAGTACTATTGTATGCAATTACTATGAGTCATTGTACAAGTCAGAGGGAATTGATGAAGATGCAAAATTGGATTTGTTAACAAATATAGACAAAAAGGTGTCAGACACAGGCAGTGAATTTTGTGATCAACCCTTAACACTAGAAGATTTAACTAAATCCCTTAAAGGTATGAAACTAGAAAAATCACCGGGTGTGATGGCCTTCCAGTTGAATTTTACCAAACGTTTTGGCACCTTGTAGGGCCAATAATGGAAGAATTAGCCACCAATTTCTCTACTATGTGTAGACTACAAAATAATATCCAGAGCACTAACATTGAAACTAGGTAGTGTTTTAGGATAAATCATTGGAACAGAGCAGACATGTGCTGTACCTAGGAGGACAATTTTAACCAATACCATGTTAATAAGAGACCTTATACAATTGATTGAGAAGGATAGCATCCCTTCAGCTGTGATTGCCTTCGACAATGAAAAGGTATTTGACCGTGTGGAATGGGATTTTCTTTTTAATTCTTTGCAATCGTTTGGGTTAGGCTCAGACTTTATTAAATGGGTTAAGATTTTATATACGGATATCAAGAGTAGCTATTTAGTGATCTATCAATTATCCAGAGAAATTGTCTTAGAACGTGGTGTTAGACATGGGTGTTCCCTATCGCCATTATTATTTGTTATTGTGATGGAATCCCTTGGCATAGCATTGAGGCAAAATGCATATGTATTCGTGGCATAGAAAGACCACTTAAGCTGTCACAATATGCTGATGACACAACTGTGTTTGCTAGGTCAAACAATGATTTTCCAATTTTAAACCACGTACTAGGAAAGTTCCAAAATGCATCTGGTTTGAAAATCAATAAAGGAAAATCCAAAAGATTATTTTTGGGTCCATGGAAAGAGCAGAATGACCAGCCACTTGAAATCAATTGGTCTAATGATACCATTAAGATTTTAGGCATCTATTTTAGCAGGAAACCGAATACAACACAAAATTGGAATGAACGAGTATCTAAGCTTAAGAGAATATTAGCAAATTGGAAGCGTCGTCGTCTTTCAATTTTTGGTAGAGTGTTTGTTGTCAACAACTTGGTATTATCTGGGCTATGGTATACAGCATCTGTTGTACACATGCCAAAACATGTAGAAAAGGAGGTTAATGAGTTGATATTGTCATTCATATGGGAAGAAAAGAATCATTTGGTTTCCCATCGTGTTCTCAATAATGCTAAGTTAGAAGCAGGACTTGATTTAATTGATATTAAAGTGAAATGTGTTTCTTTAGGGTTAAAACTTTTGAATGATCTTATTACATCAGATGATACGTGGGCATGTGTTTCACGAGCTCTCATGGAGAGAATTGTAGAACCATTTCTGGCGGAGCATGTTTTTACCTCAGAGAAGCCACCTCCGAATAGCCAAATGATACCAGATGTGTTTAAAGCTCAGGTTAAGGAGTTAGAAATATTTGACAGATACATGCCTCCACCTACTTGCTGGAAGGAAGTACTAGAACAGCAATTGTGGGGCAATAGTAATATATGTTATAACAATGCAGTTCTTTATCTACCGTCCTTTGCAAAATATGGCATTCAACATTTATCTGATATGATACACCCTCAAACACGTAGATGGATTTCAATGCAAGAAGTAGCTAGAAAAACACATATGAGGCATATGGATGTCCAGCGGTTGCTAAATAAAATAAAACATGCTGTACCAATTGAATGGGTTCGTCTGCCAAATGTAAATAATAATAGTTTGACTCCACAACCTGCATTAGTTCTTGATGATAAGATGCTAAAATACAAGATGGGATCCAAGGAATGGTACCACATTATGAGACGAAAACAAGTAACACCTCCCAATAGCAATTAGGAGATGGGATTACTCAAGCTATAAACCATCCAGTTGGAAAAACGTATGGAAAATCTTACATTCTCCATACATACCAAATATGGCTCGTGATTTATTGTGGCGATTACTACATCGACAGCTATGGGTGGGACACTTGACAGACAAGTGCAATATTACGACTTCTGATAGGTGTTACTTATGTCAAACAGACGAGGAAACAATCGAGCATTTATTTGCGGAATGTCCAATATCGTCACAATTTTGGGACTATATCAGCCAAATCTTGGCATAATTTGGAGCGAAGTCCATTGTTCTAGAAACACATGTAGTCTTATTTAGAGAATTTGGATCAAGCGGTGTAAATATCATAAAGTCTGAAAGGACTATTTTAATAACAGTGCTAACCATAGGTGTTTGTGCCATTTGGAAACATCGGTGTGCACAGACGAAAAATCCATCTATGGGCAATCACAATAGAGCAATAAAGGCAATCTTTCGTTCATTGCTGCTGAATCATATTCCTTGCGAATATTTTAGATTAAAGCAGCATGGTAAAGAAAAAGTATTCAAGGACATATGGTGCAAAACAAACATAGTTTCAATAGGGTTGGGAACTGAAAAAATAAATGAGCCTGCACTAGCTTAAATCTTTTAATTACTACACCTGATTTATCTGTGTCTTAATTAATCTGTGTCCTGTAATTCATTTTAGTCTGCACTTTGATATTGTTATGTTTAATAATTCATGTTAACAAATAAACAGACTGGGGTAATTTAATAATCAATCGATAAAGTAAGTTGCCATTGAATTATAAAACCGTCCCAGGTAATTTTAGAAACTTGCACAGGGTTTTATAGGGTTATTTGTTCCTGGGTAATTTACAAAACCTTACAACAAAGTAAATCAAAAATGTAAACAAGAGCGCCATCTATTTCCATCTATTTTCTGTAATTTTCCTGCTGACTATATATGTTATGCTACCCAAATGCTACTACGCCCGCTGATCTTTAAAGAATCAGCCCACTGCCGTCAATGATTGACTTATTTGTCATTGATTGACGAGGCACTTTTCATTTGTTGGGTAGTTGCACTCGCCACACGGGTCTACTACTACACCTGGGTTGAATTGTAATGCCTTTGTTAAGTTTTGTTTTGCTGTCGGATCTTTATCAGTTTATTGTTTTGTATCTATATTATTTAAGCCATACGTATTTATAGATTGTATTAATGCTAATTATTTATCTTTTGTTTTGGTGTAATATTAATCAGGCTTACTAGTTTACCAGGTTTTTTTCTGGGGGGTTTGCAAGTATTTTTAAAGGAGTTCCTCCGTGAAGTTTGTCCGACTGCGTCAGCGTCGGATTTTCAAAAAAAAAGAAAAGTAGTAGTAGTAGTAGTAGTTTAATTAGGGTTGAAAATGTTTTATAATCTCCGTAATTAAGTGACAAATCTTTGCTAGAAGTTTCTCGTTGCGTTGAGAAGGGTTTGAGAAATTTGAAGAACTTTGGTCCTTTGCGATAAGATTTTGGCAAAATGTTTACTTGCAGTTTAAAAATAAATTGGGGAAGGGGAGGGTACATCTTAAAAATTGGCGATGGAAACAAAGTACTGTTTGCAAGATTTAGAACAAGCAACCATTGTGTACCAATAGAAAAGGGACAGTGGAGAAATTTGAAGAAATTTAGTCCTTTGCGATACAATTTTGGCAAAATATTTATTCATTTATTTTGAAAGAAGTCACAAATGAATAAATAGTGATTCTTAATACAGAGGCTGCAAACACGTTCTGCTCTGTTAGTTCCACACCCCCCCCCCCCCCCCCCTTACCCACCCACCCCCACATAACAGAGCCGAACGGGCTTATTTACTTTAACAGGTGATTTTATATTATTATACATACTTTTAATTATACAAAAGATTTTACCAGTAATATTTTGTTCGTCAAGTCTTATCCAAAGACCGTTGCGCCACACAGATTCAACTATTGATGAACAGCTTTTTCAAATCGACGCCGACCGCCGAATAGATAAGCGGCTAATGCCAGAAAGTGGTCGGCTATCAATCCTCATTACAGACCAAATCAAAATCCGATTTTTCTCAAAGATTACTATGCATAAAGTATGAAAGACTTGATCGTGGTCATCAATTTCAGTGGTAGATATGTTTTCTGGCATTGTATAATCAGTAAGAATTTCAAATTTTTTTCCCGTGTTCCATTCAGCTTTTCGTAAATGGCACTGGCGTTCGGGTGAGTCGCGTATATTTCTAAGAACCTGAACATAATCATAATCTGCAGCGACAAGCATATTATTTTAGATATGGAGCAGTAGAATATATAGGGCCATCAGAACAGAGGGCGGTGGGAGCCGTGGAGGGCTGTCAGTACAAATGGACGGCTGGCTGCGATGTGTTTTACAACGTAGGGCCCCCAACCTCCACACCCCCCACACCCTGGTGCGCTCCCATCCATTGTTCAGACCATGCCAGGCAAGTACAAAACTCCCATTTAGACCTACGACATCATAAGTTTATTCACGCCAGGCAAGTACAAAACTTCCACTACAAGCCATAGGTTTACTCATAAGAATCCGAACCATGGATACACGCAATCACAATACGTTCACAGATGAGGAGGTGTATTACAACGTAGGGCCCACCACGACCGCTCAAAGCGAGCCACCCATTCCAGCACCATACAGGAAGCCTAAAGCAGAGACACGCCTTCACCCATATTGGAAGCCCAAGCAGAGACACATCTGCACAAGAATCTTACAGATGAGGCCCTCGACCGCCTCTTCGACTGCCTCATTTATGATATTACTCTAAAATAAAAAATCTAGCAACACATTTATTTTGGTTCGATAGCATCATCCATGTTGATACTGTAGATCGTTAGCAGATGGTCTAAATACTGTCTTAGTTCTGTCATTGCCATTGCTGTCAGTGGATAACGTCTAGCCCCTAACTTGGTGCCTGGTGGGGTTTTTCGGGCGAGTACATCGTCTACTACTATTGTAAATTGATAAGTCAGGAGAAGCTCTCCAGAACTCAAGCAATGTATTTGCATAGTCGGCCAGGTCATATAATGATCTTGCCACTTTTTCCCGCCGTGTCGCACAGCCTACCCCATGCATGTAACTCCATGGTTCTTCGGGGTAACCCATGATTGAGTTTCAGATTCAGTTAGCTTGATTACCTATACAGTTGCGTTTCTCTAATAGGGCATCACCTGGTGGTGGGGGCCCGTTCTGAAACACTTATTTTATAACTACTGATGATGATGATAGACATAATGCTGCTGCTGCTGCTGCTGATGATGATGATGATGATGATGATAATAGACATAATGCTGCTGCTGCTGCTGCTGATGATGATGATGATGATGATGATAGACATAATGTTGATGATGATGATGATGATGATAGACATGATGATGATGATGATGATGCTGATGTTGATGATAATGATGATAGACATAATGTTGATGATGATGATGATGATGATGATGATGATGATGATGATGATGATGATGATGATGATAGACATAATGCTGATGATGATGATGATGATAGACATAATGTTGGATCACAAATACATGCCCAGCCTCATGTCTCCATATCAAACAAACTGAATCAACCAAACACGTAGTCACGACCAGTGTCACATCGGCATGAGAGGATTACCTACAGGCCCTTCCAGCTGCCTTGGCAATGCTCATATGGAAGAACGCTAAAGTGCCTATCATGGCAGACTCTAGCATGTTCCCAGGTGACACAAAGGATCTGGTGCCGCATCCCCTACCTTAATGATCACCTGCGTTACTGACCACCTAGCTGTAGCTGATGAGACCTATGGTAGGTACTGACCTGTCTTTAGTGATCACCTATCTTTGGAGACGGAATCGTGCCCTACATGTGCTCAAGCTGAATACCAGCGGTGGGCGATACACACACCTTAGCATAGCTGATGTACAGTACTGTCACGCCTACTGTGCAAGTGCCCACTCGCTCCCCAAGCTTGTTCCCAACATAAAGGCTGAGCCGATTGCCATTATTAGGTGAGATGTTCTTACCTCCGAGGTGGTACTGACCCTCAAGTTCCATCTCCAGATCCTCGGGGCCACTGGTTAGCCGTAGTAAGGCATATGACTTCATCTCCTGTTGATAGAGATAGCAATCAGCCTGATTGCATAGCTCACTGAGAACATTAGTCTCAGCCACTATAAGTTTGAGGTCAGTTAGCTCACCCACCTCCTGGACCACCACCCCCACCCCATTATGAACCAGGACTGTCACAACTACAGAATTTGAGACACCTCGTTGCAATATCAACTCTAGGCGCTTGTTATCTGTGGCCTGGACTTGCTGGTACAAGCTCATCGTTACTCCATCAATATGTTCAGTGTACACCCAAAGGAACAGCTTGTCCTGCATCAAGGCCGGGTTCACATGCGTGTTCTCGAGGAGGGAGATGCGTGGCACCACAACAGGAATTTCTATGTCTGGCTATCAGTTGAATTCTGTGAAACCTTCATTACATCCAATGGCATAGTACCCCTTCCCCTTCGTGAAGTAGGAAGGTCCACGAGCCAGTGGAGCCAGGACCCGGTACTCATCGTTCACATAGGTGGTGTCCAGGGTGTTGTTGCTCTGCATAATCTCCCACCTGCTCACCACCTGTGGGAGCTCTACCTCCTTCGCCAGTGTGCTCTTGAGATTGAAGTCGGTGAACTTCCCCACTGTGGATAAAGGGTTTGCATCATGGATACTAGGTTGAATGACTGTCAGACAGTCCTTCCGAAGATCAGTGTGAGACGAGGCCGTGGGTTCAACTGCCCCATCTGGATGCTGTACATACTGCTGTATGTTTAAACACCTGTATATATATATATATATATATATATATATATATATATATATATATATATATATATATATATATATATATATATATATATATATATATATATATATATATATATAGTTAAACGGCGATGTTTGGTAAAGTTCTCCAGCAGATCGTCTTTGGAAGGGCAGAAACCAGTGGGTGGCGGATGTAACACATCGACCACCTCCAAGAAGAATCCAGATGGTGGCCAGACCCCGTTTCCAATTGACAGGGTCCGACGACTACTTCGTGACGTCAACATTATCCACGAGCGAGCCAAGGTCCCCCCTCCGTCTGATGCGGAGATACTGACTTCTATAGAGGAGACCCCACCGGCCCACAGTACAAAGGAACTACTGACTCGGATACTCTACCGGAAGCTTGACAGCGCCCAGGGCAGGTCACTAGATCTCCCCAGGACACCCACAAAGAGTGCTGTAATTCTAGCTCTCCAGAAGGCTAGGGTTGATCCTGAAGATCTACTAATGGTCGGGAAGTGGGATGGCGTATACAGCCTCCACACTGATGATGAACACCGGATGTTGGATGCTATACAGGCTGGGGCCATAGATTACTTCCGAGAGGACATCAGTACACGTGTGAAGGCCGTGAGGCTGGGCATGCCACTCGAGAACACACATGTGAACCCGGCCTTGACGCAGGACAAGCTGTTCCTCTGGGTATACACCGAACATCTTCCGGATGTAACGATGACCTCTCCACGACTTCAGGTGTAGCATGATGAGAACGACCAGGAACTAAAACGTGCGGGCTCTAGACAACGAATCCTACATGTAGAGCGAGAGCATCAGCAGGTCCAGGCCATTGCTAACCAGCATTGAGGGTTGACATTGCAACAGGGTGCCTCGGATTGTGTAGCTGTAGCAGTCTTGGTTCAGAAGGGAGGGATGGTCCTGGAGGTGGGGGAGCTAGACGACTTCAAACTTGTGGTGGCTGGGACCAACATTCGTGGCGAGATGCACGATCTGGCTGATTGCTGTCTCTATCGGCAGGAAATGAAGTCGTATGCTTTACTTCGCCTGACCAGTGGCCATGATGATCTCGAGTCGAAGCTCGAATGGCTGGAAGGCCTGTGTCACCTCGGAGGATGGGACATCCCGACTAACCATGGCAACAAGCTCAGCTTTCATATTGGGAACCTGTTCAGAGAACAAGGGGGGGGGGGGCACTCGCCCGGTCCGAGTAACGGTGCTGTACTTTGGATATGGCAAGGTTCACTTCTTGCAAAATGGATGTATTCAGCTGGTAGCTCCGTGAGCCTCAGCTATATATAGCGAGTTTAACTCCACCAGTTATCACTGCTGCTACAGCAGTCACAGCTCCTACGGTAGCCACTATGGCCTCGGCTGTCTTCTGACCTGCTGATGCCACATAGTCGAGCGTCGGCTCAGAGAGCTTTATAGCCTCATAGTACTCATCGAGACTCGCATCGGCCTCGTGGATGTTCCGTGTGGCTTGAGCCTTTTTTTGCCGTCGGCGTGCCTCCCTTTGGTGCATATGCTCGAGTGCCTTGCTGTACTCAAACTTCTCGTGACACAGCTTCTCCATCGCCTGGTTATGACGTGTTATCTCTACCCCTGCTGCCTTATGGTCGGCGAAGCTGAGACCCCAGTTCGCCAATACAAACACGCCTGCATTCAAGATTGCAGATGCCATGGCTATATATAGCGAGTTTAAATTCCCCATGTAGTCAGCAGGAGCTACAAGCAATGTATGAACCGGAAGCTTTCGAGTATCCAGTTGAGGACTACGATGAGGATGACTATGACGAAGACAATGATGAGGATGATTACGACGAAGACAATGACGAGGATGCCTGTGATGAGGATGCCTATGATGGTGATGATGTAGATCCAGAATCCCGCCAACTACACCACCGAGCCAAGGGAATTTTTCGTACTTACGTGAAGGTCTCTCTTGGCCCACTAGCAGCAGTTGGGGCTCTGTTCACGACGAAGGCTGTCGCGACGGTCCGCAAAATCGCCAACAATGCTCTTCATGGAGTTGAGAAGATCTCTGAGGCTATTCCAGCCATCGTCTCGGGGGTAGGAACATTCTTTGAGGAACATGGCTCCCGTATGTTGCGATAGCACTTGCAGTCATCTGGACTGCCAACCATTTAAAACATGCTATATATAATATATGACTTCTCTGTATGACCTGGTCAAATCCCTTAACTGGCAAGCCTTGGTCGATACGCTACCCTTCAGTGATGCCACCGCAGAGATTAGACAACAGTGTTCACAGGTATTCGAAGTGGTGCTCATCCATGGGGACTGCTGTCAGATGAACAACGGTCGTCTGTTCGTCTGTTTAGAGTTGGCTCGAACTGTTCAGGGGAGGACAGGTGTCGACGTCAGAGATGAAGTCCAAGAGTTCACCCGCGATCTCTCTTGAAGATCTTTATTACTGGCCGGCGGTTATTATCGTGAGCCTCACCAGCTGCTCAAGGCTGCATGTCGCAATGGTCATAGATTCACCTTGGAGATGGTTAGCCGGTGGCTCACCAGGCAGGCGATGTGGCAGATCTACAGACGTCGTCCACGGCACATTCAGTATGCACACTTCGATGAACCTGTCCCGAACAGAATCCATGAGGCTGATGTGCTGTTCCTTCCAGAAGAGCATGTAGGACCTACAAGTATGCCCTCACCATCGTTGATGTCGCCAGCAGGTTCAAGTCTGCAGTGTCGCCTACAGATAAGTCCACACGTCAGATGGGTGCCGGGTTCCAGAGTATCTATGAGGACCTGCAAAATCCCCTCCAGTGGCCAGAGTTACTGCAAGTGGATGAGGGTCAGGAGTTTAGAGGTGAAACTGCATCCCTCATGCGGAAACATGGTGTGACAATTAGACGAGGCGAGGTGGGACATCACCATGTCCATGCTATTGCTGAGCGATGGAACTGGCAGAGAGGCTGTTCCCACATCAGTATGCTCAGGAGATGGCTGTCCCGACTGGCGATCATTCCAGAGCATGGGTGAGAGGGTTGCCTATTGTGGTGGAGAGATCCAATGCTGATGTCACTAGGCTGATAGGACAGAAGCTTGTTAATGCCATTCAGCAATCCTGTGTGGCCCAACCTCAATGTTCTGTTCAAGAGCTGTGCTCAGAGGATAGACTTCCATCGAATTCCCTTGTTCGGTATTTGTATGAGCCTGGCGAGTTGGAGGGTAGACGTAGGCGGGCAACTGATCCTAACTGGTCAATAGATGTTCACATAATCGACAGGTGTGTAGAGACTGAGGGGCAGCCTATTCTGTACTATCTGGCAAGCCAGCAAGGAGTGCATTTGTACGACAGGAGCTTCAACTAGTCCCTCCAGACACTCAGCTGCCGCCATCTAGAGTTCTTTGATGAAGGCATCCCTGTGACCATACGCCAGGGTATGAATACCATCTGGGGGCAATCTATCGCTTTGTGTCTAAGGGATTGAGGCTGATCTTGTTCTGGTGGAGCCCATAGATGTGGTGGCCCTAACTCTCAGCATATCCATACCATGGTGAAAGACCTTACGCTCCAAGAGACATTCTTTGTACTGATCATGGCGAATCTGATTCTTGACGACAGCCCAATATACCCCCTTTGCCTTTTTGATCTCCTGTTCATCTAAGCATTTGATTGAATACATCTTCGGACGCAGGCCAACACACTCCTGAATTGGTACACCAGCACACTCATCCTTCATCTTGCCCAGGACCATCTTGTTGACAGTATGGTGTGGTGGGTGTGTTACCGGATAGTCGTTTGTGTCATAGAGGTCACTCCTGGAGGCCATATCAGCATAGATGTCCTCCGTCTGAACCTCCAGCAGAAGACTGTCTGCGTCAGTATAAAGGAGATTGACCCTGGTACCATATTACTCATTGAGGTGGTTGTAGTAGAAGTCATACATAGGGTGTTTGGATAGATCGAGGATGGACATGCCCACATAAACCGGGCGGCTCAACACCAGGCTGGTCTTATACATGTGGAGAGCAGCTAGATCATCATCGAACACCTTTGCCTGGGAGAAGTTGGGCTTGGCTATGAGCCACCTCAGCCTGTCCTCCTCGGTCGACCGCACCAGCTTGACATCCACTCACTTGCGTAAGTTATCCATGGTCTTACCAAAGACGCTGTTGTTCATCAGCTTGTAGAGATCCTTCTCAAAGTTGCTGTTGGCCTTCTGACGGAGCTCTGTGTTAAGTCGGATGTAAGGCTCTATCCACAGTGACTGATTGAAGCATAGAACCCTGTGTATTTTCTTCAACCTCATACCCAGGCTGAGATAGAGCTTTAGGTTGCAGTAGTGCAGGACATAGCGCTCTTTGTCTTTCAGATTAGGTAGCAGTTTTTCTTCTGGCGTTTCCACTTTGCCCAATGCACACTGATACTCTGAGAGCCACTCTCCCTTCACCTTCATCCATTCAGGCGCCAGCGGGTAGGCATTGTGCATGCCATGCAGTTCTTGTGGGTACTCAAGATCAACCTCTATGATGTAGCCCTTTTCACCATCATCGGGATGTTGTCTAATCTCTTTGACATCAATGTCCTCCACCCACTCAACCCCCCACCCCCACCCCCAGTTGGTACGTATTGGCTCATTTCCCAGCCATAGAGATTGTTAGCATCTATGTGGCTTGTCGGCTGTTGTGGATTATAGCCAGCTATATATGTGTTGTTTGCTTTAGCATAGCCTTTGCTGACCATTGATACACCAACCCTGAGTCCTTTTTCTATGAAGAGATGCATATCATAGTGTGTTAGGAGCTCCAGGTCTACAGCTGTTTTCCTTAGAAGTGTATCCCAGGTCAACCCCGGGCTCGTGTAATAATGTGCTGGGTCCAGACAATACTGCTGGAGGCACGTGATGCGGAAGCTCTCAAAGACATCTGCAAGAAGTAGAGTGTCAGTTCTCAGATAAAAATCATGATAGTCACCCATGGTCTGGCAGCCGAACTCAGCCCAGACAGCATGTGCGTGGTTGTAGTCACTGTCAGATATTTCGCCAGAGAGTTTACTGTAGAAAGCAGATTGAGGTGGAAGAGATATCCCATTGAAACGGTGCCACCCATCCATGTGCTCATAGGGGTATACACCTTTGCGGAGCAGGGGCGCATGTGCGGTACCAAACTGTTTCGTAAGTGGGAACATTGTGGAACTAGCTACCAGCTTGTCAAGTGATGCTGAGAGGAACTGGGCCGAGTCGATGAACCGCAGCCGATGGAGGCTGCAGGAAATGTACTTCTCCATATTGTTGGGGATGCAGTTGATCTGTCCCTCTGTTTTGGAAATGGCCTGCATGATGAGGTGAGAATCAGATCCACACAGGTTGTGGAACATGACTGGGATGGTGGTGGTCTTAGGGTTGAGGCGCAGCTTTAGATTACACACATTGTGTGCTGCTCACCGGTAGAGGCCAGTGATGTGGCAGTGATCTCCATTTAATGGTCTGTCGCATACATGGCAACTGACTGCGGTTTTATGAGCTCTCCAGTCCTCTCTAGTCATCTCCATCGGCTTAGGGTGGGCGAGCATGGTCTTTATCTTCTCCTCTTCCTGTGCCAATCGATCCAGGAATTGCTTAGCTGCATCTTCTCCTCGATACAGCACTGGTGGTTTACTCGCGCCGTCACAGCGGACCACAATGTATGAGAACCCACAGATCTCATGGTGTTGTGTTTTCTGTGTGTTACTCTGAGCTGGATTCGCCTCTGGCCCCTCAATCTTGGTTGTTAAGGCTTCAAAGTCGGCATAGATGATGAATGGCACCTTGAGTTGCTTGTGGTAGTTGGTAAGCTGTAGCATCTTCGTGTCCTCTGTAGGCATTCTTATACGCATTTGTCTGTCACTGACGCCACAGCACTCCTGTTTGTGCTTGATGAGTAGATCCTCTCGGGAATAGCACTGGAGACAGCATTCAGAGAAATGTTTTCCCCCATCATATCTACTTTGGTCATGGAGCAGTCGATTCGGGTCCTTAATCCAGGTGTAGTGCTGCTTACCAGCTTTCTCAATCAGTAGGGGATTGGTTCTCGGAATAGCGAGGTCAGCATCACTTAGCTGTAATGGGTAGACACCCTTGGCATGCCCGAATACATTAATAGCAAAGCCATTCTGTCATTCAATACGTTTAAGCTGGTTGAGAGTGGTTGGGGAGTCTACACCTGTCATATCGAGGGTATCCCAGTGCGGGGCATATTTGGAGACTATCTGAGGATCCTTATCAACTGGGTGTAGCGACATTGATTACTGCATGCTTATGCTTGATTGAGGCATGAAGGCCAATGTAGGACCTGCCATGTAGAGGTTCGTATCTGGCGATGTTAATTTAGAGAGCTTTCACTCGATCCACGGCCAATCCCGACCCTTCATGAGTGTAGTTCTCAAGGACTTGCAGCACCTTGGCTTTAGCTTCCTTCACAGCCTCGCTAATATCGCTTGCTTTCAAGACAGGCTGCTGCCTTGACCAGAACAGGTAATCTGTGGTGACCTCTGTTCCATCATTCTTCTGCTTACTGAGAGTGACCCTGAGAGCAAGATTGAACTTGACTCCTTTGAGGTCGAGTATTTCTTCTATCAGCTTCTTTGCAATCTTGTTTTGGTCATCTGCTATGAAAGCATCTGGTCTTTCCCATGTCGTTGTAGTACCCAGCCCCTCAAGTAGTTCTGGATGGCATGTGGTGTTTTGACAAAGTCTGGTACTTCATTATCCTGTGTAGAAGTTGGCTTCCTACATGGGGTAGACTTCTCAGGGGTGAGTGGTGGCTTCCTGCGTGGAGCCGGTGAGGGATCAGAAGCTGGTAAAAGAGCTACTAACCCTTCAGGATATGTGGCAGGATTGATTAATCCTTGCTGCAGCAATCTTGTTAATTCTTGGACAGATTCATCCATTGATATACCTATAGTTGGGCTTATGTCTAAATTGAAATTTTCTTTTCGAGTATCTGAATTTTTGAAATCTGATCTGGATTTTTTTGTCTGGCATGATTAATCTTAGGATGTTTATATATCTGAATGGAACAAAAAAGATTTATTTATTTTTTTATTTTTTTATTTTTTTTAATATTTGGTCTAGTATAATAAGAGTACACACAATATATGCACAAAATATGAAATCTGATCTGGATTTCTGATGATTAATCTTAGAATTTTTTTGAGCTGACTCGTTCTGAGCACAGCAATGCCTGCTGGGGGTCCCGCCCGGGGGTGGGGGTGGTGAGGGCGGGCCTATGTGTATAGCACAGTTGACGATTCTCTGCCTTTTTCTGAAACCCCTGTGGGAGGCGTGGTCACCTTTGTCGTAGTCCCTTATGAGTATAGCACAGTTGACAATTCTCCGCCTTTTTTCTAAAACCCATGTGGGAGGCGTGGCCACCATTGTCGTGGTCCCTATGAGTATAGCGCAGCTATAGCACGGCTCTGCCTTTCAGCAGTCATTGCACCAGGATTCTGAAGCCCCAGTTGGAGGCGTGGTCGCCGTTGTCGTTGCATTCAGGAAGAAGTGCGCCAGAACCGCTATTTTATAACTACTTCAAAATATTGCTTTGACGTCGTAATCGCGTGTATGCATTAAATGAATGGGGAATGTGCTGTTCACGTGATAGCTACGTCACCATTTCTAGCTGCACGCTGATTGGCTACTGCTCGCCATCTGATTGGCTGGAGCATCCTACCTCTGACGTTACGAGTAGTATAAAAGGGACAGGACAACGAGAATCGAGAGCATCATCGGCGTGAAAACTGACCCATCAAGAAGACTGCTGGACCAGCGCAGTGATAGACGCGGGAGAACTGCTAAATGACTGTCGTACCTACATCACAGCCGTGCCTTTCGGAATTGAGATCTCCTGCACCAGTGAGCAGTCTTAAGACATCCGCGATACGAATTTTGAATGCTCTCAGACGGCCATCCGGGAGCAATAATAAATTAATATAAGAACTCCCTTTCCTGAACTTTCTTAAAAGGAGTTTCCTGCGGATGGGCCCTGTGGGCTGTAGAGGATGTACGGGATGTAGAGCTGATGGTGATTCTTGGTGGATAACTCACCGGATCTGCCAGGCCACGCTGAAAAGTGGTATCAAACTTCCGCGCTGCATATCGCGTGTGTTAATTAACTTTTAGACCACAGTCTGGTGGCACTCTGCTCGGTGCGTCGCAAGAGCTATGTGACGTATCCTGCATCATGTTCCCAGTTATTGTACATTCATATTTAATTACAAATATAGCCCTCCTTGTTAATGGAGAACTTTCAAACTGCAGTCGCTGGACGGAAACTTTACACCCATTGTGTAAATTAGGTATCAGTTATTCTGACTGTCTAGTGGACATCTTTCTTATCCGTTCTTCACCGTCCCGAGAGTGAGCCGCATCAACAGTCTGCTTGTGGGAATCTTCCCTGCATTCAAGATCGTGCCATCTCGCGCTACTCAACTGTAGCGTATCAATTTCCGTGATTTACGAACTCTTACTGTACCAATGACCAATAGGTACTCAAGTAACAATACTATTGTGCATATTATTATTTCAGTAATGGTGCTGATGACTAATAGGTACCTTCCCGGTCTTTCCGACCGCATTTTTATACTTTCTGTTTCTTACTGTACATATTATGTTTATTTCCGTGTGCTCTCAACTAACAGCACTGTCTCTTTCTACGCTCTTCCAGCTGCAAGGCTTAATAATTGTCTGGATTCCCCATCGACACGTTAGCAGGATCCGACTCTGGGATACTATTGGGGTTTCCGAGCGGTGATAACTAAGGTGTCGATTTACATACACTCCCCCAGTATCTTCGGATACCAGTTAGTTTAGATTCCCCCGCCAATGTAGGAAGCACTGTGAAAAGAAATTATATTATGTGACACCGGCCTGCAGTGCATTTCTTCGGCATCCTGGAACTTAACCCTAATGACAGGTAATATGTTAATTCCGTAACACACGGGTGACGAACCAGACGCAGATCTCCATATAACCCGTTGTAGTGTCTGGGTGAGGTATTAGAACTCACCACGCCAGTACGGGACGATCACTAGCGATGGATATCTGTCTCTTACTCCCCACCATAAATGATATTGCGCTTTCTAAATTGCTTTTGTGAACTGTAAACTTGTTCTATTGATGTTACATTTGGTTATGGGGGAACGGTGACTGGATCATCATATGATTCTGGAGCTATTGCTCTGTAACATGTACACACACTGTCTTTCTGAGGAAGATGCTATGCGGGGTGCCCTTCGGGAAGCTGGGCATCTTCGCCAGTTATATATATGTGTCTAAAGAGAGGTTGGAATCACTACCACTACCAAACCAGAGTCATTAACACAACATGTCACAATGCATTTAGGTGGCATGCACTTTCTTATGACATTTATTTCAAACATTGAAAGTTGCTGGCCTCTTACAACTTCATACCGTAAAATGCATTTATGTTGGTGCCATATTTCGCCAAATGCTTCAGGGGAAGCAGTTGCATCGGACTGTCAGAGGAATGGACCTTTCCATTTTTACCTAAGCTCCACACACACCTCGCTCGTGTTGAGATCGATCGATCGATCTCTGAACTCCCTGACAATCAATTTTCAGAAATCATACAGGTAAGCCATTGACTATTTTGAAACTAAATTGACTGGGCCCTTTGGCAGCAACAGCGTCCAGTCAAATTAGTTTCAAAATATTCAACAGTATGTTTATTAAATAGTAGAGACATACAATTCGTACAACGTGTAGGACTATTAAGAGTTAAAGACGGGCCATATAGAATCATTTATGACATAATGATTATGACGTCACCCTACACGCCACTTAGCTGATTATAACGTCATATGACGTCATTACTTTAGAAAGGTTTATTAATCTGGTAGCAGAAGCATTATCATGACTGTATTTCCCATCTTCACAAACCTAGTCTGAGAAAGAGGTGTTGCATTGGATTGATGTCAACGGAGCACAAGGACTAAAGGACTTGCAACACACGTTTGAAGGAAAGGACGGCCAGTCATTATGTCATGAGATGGCCTAGATATTTCTAATGTGAAAGAAACTCTGGCCCAGTTTCGGTCTGCTGGCCGATCACAGTCAGCAATATTAGTTTTCTGGGACAACTTAATGGATCTTTCCTGTTTTAGCTATACCCGCCTATCTCTAGCTAAGCTCCACCCACACATCGCTCGCGATTCCTGAATTCCCTGATTATCAATTTCCACAAAACTATACAGATAAGCTGTTGAATATTTTGAAACTAATTTGACTGGGTTCTGTTTCTGCCTCGCAGCGACAAGGCCAAGCCAAATTATTTTCAAAATATTCAACAGCATGTTTATTAAATAGCAAAGACATACAATTCGTACACCGTGTCTGACTATTAAGCGTTTAAGACTGCTTAATTCGTGACATTCATACTGTAATTGATTATGACATCATCGCACACGTCGTGTACTTGATTAAGTCATCATATGATGAATGAATAAACTGGAAATGTCCATTGTTGCAGCACATGTCATGTTTATGCTTCTGAATATGTGAGGCAGAATTTGTTCTTCACCTTGATTCGGTATGTGAGGCGATACCATATTTGATTGGCATTGCTGTGAGGGACAACTATGCCAAATACTTACCTTTATATGTATCTGAAACAAGGCAGCTTGCGTTTGAATAACCTCCTTCCTTCAGACATTTGGTGAATTGAGGATTTGTTGTCAGTATGTCTGCTAAGCATCAATTCAACTGCGTGATCAAGCGCTGGAATAAACAGTACACCGTGAAGATAAAGGATAGGTGTGCATCATTGGCTTTGCTTTACAAAAAGGAACTCTGCTACGATGGCTTCTTACTGAAGTTTATTTTTGTCATGAACTCTACAGAGTTATTAGAGTTATACAATATGTATATAATTTACAACAATATCATCATCATCATCATCATCATCATCATCGTCGTCGTCGTCGTCGTCGTCGTCACCCAGATTCACAGGTCATGGAATCCATCGTACTCCTCTTCAAAGCCATATCGTGGTATATTATGCCAGCCCCGTGTATGCGCTAATAAACAACCTGAGTACACTGCTGTGGACGTATGACGCCGTGATGCAGTTACATCACTAGGTCTGCTGTTGACGGTCATATCCGTTGATCTAAATATATATCTGGATTGGTTGACCGGCCATGCGGGAGACTTGGGGGCCAAATGATCAAATAGGATTGAAATTGCTATGGTGTCATCTCATTGAATAACGTAGCTTGATTATCGTCAATTAAGAATCTCTAAAAAATATCTGTTTTATCACGTGAAAACTAACCGGTATGTCAGAGCGGGATTAAACCTATTTGGGGCGCATGACTAATTGGTTGTGGGGCCCCTTATCCTGTTAGCCAAGGACGGAATTGTTAAGGCAGCATCAGCTTCCAGACAGATAGGTTTCAAAATATTTATCAGCTTACGTATATCATAACTGTAAATGTGAGATAGTATGATTTCAGTTTCAAATGGGTAAAATGCTATAATTGCTTATGATTTCGAATCGCTCGGTATTTTTCTCGGCCCAGGACCCGAGCCCCGGCAGCCCCTGCATCTTAATCCGGCTCTGTATTATGTAGTGAACGTTGATAATGGTGGTGACATCAGGTGCCAATAGCCACTGACGAACGTTGCCTATGATCTCCGGTCATGCACGTGACCAACAAAGTGTTAAGTATATTGTGTCGTTAAGTCAATACAGCTGAATGCATTAGTGCTGTGTGTATGGACATATTAAAAGGTTGCCCACAAATTGATGTATAGCGTGGCGTAGAGCAGTTCAATCAGTAAAACGTCTAATCAATGCTGCATTCTTTAATTGCCTGCCTGCTACAAACCACCTACCAGTAAGTTCAAAGGACAGTTACTTGGGATATGCTGAACATTTTGAAAACAATTTGACTGAAAGTTGTCTGTGGCTCATCCACCAACAATTTTCAGCTAAATTATTTTCAAGATTTTCAGCATGTGAAGTGTTATGTCCCCTGAAATATATTGCAAACATTTAGCTATAAGTCAGTTAACAGTATCCATTGTTCGTCTGTAGTGAGTGCTTGCTCGTTAAAGGAAATCTTTGTTGATTCTCATCCTCTACGCTACAGCTGATAAATAAGGTAAAGCGTTTGCAGAACAAAAAACCAGAAACATAGCTGGTTACTACAATTTTAAACACGATGCAAGAAATGTTCTGTTGAATATTTTGGGCTTAATTTGATTGGAAGCCATTGCTGCCATAGGCAGCAATGGCTTCCAATCAAATTAAGTTCACGATATTCAGCATTATGTTTTATTTTGTATTGGGAACGTGTTATTTCTGCACTGAAATGTACATGACTATAGTGAGTACGTGAGTGAGTGCATGTGTGGGCGTGATAGTTAGTTTGAGCATGGCCTAAAGCTATCATAAATCCTCAGAGAATAAAAATGAAGATGAAATATTAATGGCGATAGTAGGCCTAGTGTGGATATACTGACTGACTTTAGTCCGTATATCCGTGTATACATGTGTGTGTGTGTGCGTGCGTGCGTGCGTGCGTGCGTGCGTGCGTGCGTGCGTGCGTGCGTGCGTGCGTGCGTGCGTGCGTGCGTGCGTGCGTGAGTGCGTGCGTGCGTGCGTGCGTGCGTGCAAGTGTGAGCGGGGGTGGGGGGGGGGGTGGCATACTCATATGCTTGTCCATCCCAGATGCAAAGGTTTGTGTGCGCGTACATGCGTATGTGCATGTGTGCGTGTGTGCGTGTGCAGAAGACCGCAACGGGATTCGTCGATCTGATAGACTTGTCATACCGATTATCGTAAGATCAGTCACACTACACGACTACCGGGAATTGTAAGCAAAAAAGTTTGACATTTCGAACTTTTCGTTGTCGGCCAACTTTTCCTCACGACACCGATTATCGGTCAGGACTACACAATTGTCGGGCAAAAACCTGTACATAGTTGTCGGACAGCTTACGACAGCCGATAATCATGTAAATGTGATCCCAGATTTACCAATCGTCCTATTTCACGATCCTCTCTCTCCCACTCCGCTCCCGTATCGACTAGAGCATAGCTATACCAGTGGGCGTATGTTAGTACGATGAGATTTAACCGGCTTAATGGCCGATATACATTACACGATTTTATAGAAGACTGTTCGTGTGCTATCTAATCATCCACGACAACTAACTAGATCATCGTACTTAAAAAATTGGGTTTTTGAGAATACTGATCTGCTTGATACTTGCCAAATACAATTTTACAAAGTCCTTTTACACATGAAAAAGAGTACACCAAATACTATGATCTGTACCTAGCTAGGAAAATACCTCCTACACATAAAGATACAATGTAATATGATTCGGTTCTGGGCTGACATAGTAAACGCGGGATAAGGAAAACTGTCATTGATACTATATTATATTAGTCTACACTATACAGAAAAAAGGAATACACAGTTTAAATGGATATAGAAGATAAAAGCAATCCTAACACTAACAGGTTATGCTGAAGCATTTGAGAAAGACAACATAAATAAAACATAATTAACTAATCAGGTACAAACAGTTTTAGAAAATCAATTTAAAGAGAAATGTGGAACTGACATCAGCGAGTCAAGCCGGTTATCATTCTATAACAAAATAAAAAACGATGTAAATTTGGAACGATACTTCGTAATTTTACCCCACGGCGATGCAATAACGTTATGCCATTTCAGAACGCTAAATCACAAATTAACTATTGAGACTGGGAGGTGGACGGGAACGGAAAGGAGTGAACGTCTGTGTGATATATACACCTGTGCAAAAGTTAAGCACCACCCTATTTTTACGCACATGCGAGGGTATATTCATGTGCTATGAAGAAAGCAATAGCATAAACATTTATGTACCCATCCATCTTAGTGCAAGAGGTAATAATGCAACTAGAGGAATGCTGATTATGATGGTGGGGAAACACTGTATGTTTTTGTTTGAACTTGAAAACGAGGCCTGAATATGGTTACGTTGACACAACTGACAACTATTGCCCTTCAGTTGACACACGTGGCTAGATTGTCATTAATGGTGTCTGAAAACGAAGTTTAACATCTGTGCACGGGTTTGAGACTGTCATTATTAATACCGGGTATATCCACCTTGTGCCTGGATGACGGCCTGGACACGACATCTCATGCTGGTCACCAACCGACTGATACGCCAGTGTGGTATTCGTTGCCATTCAAGATGGAGTGCGTCTGTTAACTCCTGTAGGTTCTGCACAGGAGGATCCCTCCTTCTCACCATGTTTCCCAGAATGTCCCAGATATGCTCAATAGGGTTCATGTCAGGGCTCCTTGCTGGCCATGGTAGGGTTTCGATGGCATTCTGGCGGAGGTATTCATGCACAGCTCTAGCACGATGTGGTCGGGCGTTGTCATCCATGAATATAGGGTGGGTTCCAGGTGCATGATTTACAAAATGAGGGACCACAACTCTATCCAGTATGGAATCTTGATATCTTTGTCCATTTAGTGTTCCAGGTACAGTCAACAGATCCAACTTACAATCAAATGAGATGCACCCCCATATCATAACGGAACCTCCACCAAATGGAACTTCTTCCATGATGTTACGTTGGTCGTATGCCGTGCGTCTGGACCTCCATACACGAGTTCGACCATCTGTGGCATGAAGCAGGAACCGACTTTCATCGGACCAGTGTACCCGTCTCCCGGATCTCATGTTCCAGTGTCTTCTTTCGTTGCACCACCTCAGACGCTCCTCTTTGTGGTGTGCAGTGAGGAGAGGACGTCTGACAGGTCTCCTAGCTTTCATGCCAGCAGCATACAGTCTCCTTTTGACGGTAGACGTTGACACTCTATTGCGCGTTTCCCATTGCTGGCTGAGCACTCTGCTGTTGGTGAATGGAGATCTCCTAACAAGGCGTACTAGGGCTCGATCATCACGGGCAGTAGTCTTCTTCGGTCTTCCAGATCTAGGCCTGTCCTTCACCTCGTTAGTTTGCCCATGTTTTGCAATCAAACGACTGATTACAGTATGGTTAATGTTCAGCTGTCTGCCAATCTCTCTGCATGACATACCAGTGGTATGCATGCCTATGATTTGCCATTTCACACGATCACTTAACCTTCGTCTTGCCATAGCGGTTCACAATCAAGAGCTAATTCTCTCTGTACAAATAAACCACGGTCATGAACACAAAATTCCTAATTTTGTCGCCTAAATCTGTATGTAATGTTCTACACCTCAAACTGGACTTTTACATAACTGAACACGTGTGCTGTTTCCCGCCACGCACGGACATCAAGCGGCGTGAAGTCATGCATGCATGTGCATTTCGTACTTGGAATTATGTCAGCTAACGCGGGTACAAAAAGTATGGCAGCCTAGTTGTACCATCATGTTTCTACGTTCTATTGTTTTTGCTGGTGCTTAACTTTTGCACAGGTGTATATGTAACTGTGTAGAGGATGAACAGCAATTTCCTTTTGTCTGTCCCAAATATAACACAGAAAGACAAAAATATATACCTGAGTACTACACTACCAATCACACAATATGAAAAACAAACGGGATACTTTCAATATGCAACAGGCCTGTGCTAATAGACCTCTGTAAATACCTTATCCATGCGAAGAAAAAGCTATAACTCGTGATTTTAAACTCGCATACAATTATGTCTGCTCTATTTTAAATTGTCCGCGTATATAACCATTTTAATTAAACTTAAACAATGCTAATGTGATAACAAACTGTACATAGTATTTATGAGAAATGTTGATGCTCTGTTACATCTTAATGTTATAACGCTAACAATATGAAATATGTAATTTATATCAACCGCCAGTATATTAATTGTAAAATGTTTTCCCTCATATGCTTTATGTAAAACCTGAGTGAATAAAACGTGAACTTGAACTTGAACTTGGAAAGGAAAAACGTATCACGCTTTTAAAACAAAATACGAAACTGAACACTATACCTACTTACCTTAACTGATCAGCAGAGAATTACACTTACACGCTTCCGAATGGCAAACCATTACTTACCAATTGAAGCGGGACGTTTGGAAGGTATACCAAGAGATGAACGGAAGTGTAACCTATGTGTCTATAATGGCATAGGAGATGAATACCACTACTTATTTACCTGTGACTACTTTAAAAATGTAAGGAAAAAACTCCGGTCTAAATATTCTATAGGCGCCTCTAAAAGTATACAATTTAAAAACTTTTATTTTCAAGCATTCTGGTGTGAATATGCACCTTTAATTTTAATTCATGCCGTGAGTTTAAGGAGAACCGGAGCTCCCGTATCCAGCATCTTAGATGCAGCCTACCACGTCACATGGGTTTACAGATTAGGTGTTTACTGACTCTCATCAGGTGATAGGCTGTGTTAGAGCAAAGAGGAACAGTTGAGAAAGTGGCTTACTTTTTGTGTTCGTTCACTCCATACGAATAAAAGCAACACATACTCTAAGGCCGTGCTCTCATTATAGAGACATGATCAGAAATAACGCCATACTTTCTAGTGAGAACACGGCCTTAGTCTCTAACGCATCACTAGGGAAACGTGCATGACGTCACCAGTGGTCATCACATTTCATTAATTGGACGTCTGAACCAAATCCTAGTTTTTTCCAAAAATATATCCAGGAGGATATGTTCGTGCAATGGTATGATTTCCAGAAACTCGATTTGCTCATGTAGAGAAATATTGAGCTTTTATATTTTGGCAAACGAAAGGGTTTTCTCATGTTTAGAAGAACAAATCAATATCGCGTTAATGAATGATCTATTATCCTACAATCTTACTCTAAAATATATTAGTAACAAGTAACAGCTGCTTGTCTAATCACAGAATACAAATAATAGAAACAATTCAATCTATACATGTATTATATGTTAAATGTATACGCAGAGGCGACCAACCTCAGAATCACACAAATGCCATCACTAAAGGCGAGTGGCTAGTACAATTCAACCATCATACGGCATGACTATTCTGGGCTACATGATTGTGGTTCTCTGTGATGTGTTATCTCCCAACCATCCATCCCATGAACACATTTATTTAGGCCTCATGCCCATGTCCATTGGGCTGCTTCAACTCTTGTCAGACCCAGAATGCACATCATGAAATTTTAACACAACTGTACCTTCTAGGCTTACATTCAAATTTGCATTTACAAGTTAGCAGCTCAGCGCATACATTTGATAGAGAATGGGCCTTTCCATTTTTTGCTTTGCCCGCCCTTCTCTTTCTAAGCTCCATCCACACTTAGCTCGTGTTGAGATCGATCGATTTCTGAACTTCCTAACTATCAATTTCCAGAAAACTGTACAGGTAAGCTGTTGAATATTTTGAAACTAATTTGATTGGATGATGTTGCTGCCTATGTTTCATGTTTATTAAATAGTGGAGCCATACAATTCTTGCAACGTGTCGGACTATTAAGAGTTAAAGACGGGCCTAATAGACTCATTTATGACGTAGTGATTATGACGTGATCCTAAACGACCCTTAGCTGATTATGACGTCATATGACGTCAGCTCATCGATGGATACTCTGGAAAGGAGAATTATGAGTTGGCATTGTGGTTGACGCAGTCTGGTCGTACATCCCTTCCATCCATAAGCTAGTGCTTGCTGAAGTTTGGAATGGACCTTTCCATTTTTAGCTATGCCCCGCCCATTACAAGCTAACCTCCACCCACACCTCGCCGTGTTGGGATTGATCGATCCCCAAATGCCCTAGCTTTCAATTTCCTGAAAACTATACAGGGAAGCTGCTGAATATTTTGTAACTAATTTGACTGGGTGCTGCTGCTGCCTATGGCAGCAACAGCTCCAGGCAAAATAGTTTCAAAATATTCAACAGAAAATTGATAAAATAGTAAAGGCAAACAATTTTTACAACAACGCATAGACCGTCTTCAAATATGCGTTCGTGACGTACTTATCGACGTCATTCATGACGTCATTCATTATGATGTCATTGTACACATCGCGCAGTTCATTATGACGTCATATGATGGGTGGGTACTCTGGAAAGGTGAATTAGGTACTATTGCCGATTACCAAACAATCGCTTGGAAATTGGCCCGTTTGACAGGAAGAGCAAGTGCATCCTTAGTGTGCTGAAGTGCTTCTGTGTTTTTGGTCTAAACATCTCAGCACGAAGGGAATATATAGATGATTGCTCTGATGCTGGCGAATAGAGCTGCATAGCAAACCTTTCTGCCTCAGACAGAGTCCCTCAAATTTACAATGTCCAACCATAGAACACGATCTACTGGTTATATCACACTGGATAACATCTTGGTTAGTTGAATTTAATACTTCAAAAACTACCTCCATGCTCGTCTCATTGCGCCCAGATCCTACCATGGCCACAGTCACTTGTAAAAACTCTCAAATCTCTCCCTCCACTAATGTCTAACACCTTGGAGTTACGTTTAGTTGTAAAGTCCAATGGTTATCCCACGCGGAATCCATCATATCCAATGCCTAACGCAAACTGTCCATACTCAAAGACCTAAAGTATATACTTGCCCGAGAATTCATCCACAACACGCTTCGTTAGACCATCTCTAGAATAGCCAGATGTAGTTGGGGACAATTTGCCACAGTATCGTGTGGATAGACGGGAAAACATTCAAAAGGACGCACTCAGAACAATCAGCAGACTTACACGTACCGCTAGTACTAATGATTTTTATAAGGGATTTGAAACACTGACGCATAGACGTAAATCCCACCAACTAATTATGCTCTACAATATTATTAATGGAATGACCCTAGAACCATTGAATTATTTTTCTCCTCCAGTATCTCAAGCACAGAATCCATATTATATCCGTCATTCAAATTTCATACCCCGTTCAGATGCCAAACTGAGACTCATAATAGCTCATTTGTTCCAGAAACAATCTGTGCCTGGAATACTCTCCCACAAGCTGTTAGAATGACTACCATATTATCGGCATTTAAAAGCAAGCTGAAAGCTATGAACTACATACAACCTCTCCACTGTGGTAATATCCAAGACCAAGGCCAGTGAATATTGCGCTAACCAGACTCCGAAACGGGTGTAGCAACCTAAGCAGACACTTAGTCGACAACTTTCTGTCGGATTCTAGTCGGTGCAACTGTGGGTACGCTGCCGAAGCCATTCAACATTCCAACAATGTCTGACGAGGCGTTTGTTACTTATATCACACCGTAGGATCAGGTAGAACCCATAATAGACCCGATATTGATGTGAAAAGCGATGACAAGGCGGATTCAGAGGAGGATCCGACGGCTACGATATTGTTCAATCATTCGTTGTAGAATATAGTGGGCACGTCGAATGCTAAGGAAAATATAAACTGTTGCATTAATTTATCCAAGCTTTACCTTTCTTTTTTAAAATGTTTCCGAGATTTAGATATTAGGATTGAAATGCAGTACACGAAGCGAAAAACGCTGCAAGTGTAAATTATTGAGAAAGCATCTGTTTTCGTGATAGTAACCAAGCCATATAATGAGAGTATAAGAGCGCCGTCGGTAATCCTAACAGTGTTTTAATGCGGTAATTGTGATCTATGAACTTGCTCAACAATTGACAATAGAAGCTAAACTCCAAAAAGAGAGCCCCATCCTTACTTAAAATGCATTCGAAATGTTTTTTGCTGTCAATTATACTCATACTGACAATACAATTCCAAGAATGAAAATGTGCATGCAAATATTTCATTTATAGGCCTATGGTTATTTTATTTAAAAAGCATAAGGAAACAGCTTAGAGTATCTAATTTAAATTGTCCGGGGTGGGTGGGATGGAGTTGCATTCACCCACCCCACTTTTTTGGAGGTTGCCACACACTCCAAAAGAACTTCTCCCCGGACCAAGCCTGCCTCTCTGCCCACCCCGCCATAAACAAACATTTTCCTGGTGACACTACTGTGCCTAGGTAATGGGGATAGTAATAATGATGCTGGACAACCCACCACATCCACCACTCCATCGATTCTGCATTCCATCCAATTAAGAAAACCAAAGTAACAACCACAACACAGTGGCAGAATTACCATTATCTGCAGTTGCTGTCATAGTTAACCCTTAAACCCTCGAATTTGTTGAAGAAAATTTGAATTTTCTCATAGAAAATGTCCATTTGCAGACCAAGAGAAGACTATTTTTGAAAATTTACCAATGGAATGACTGGCTCGGTTATCGAGCTAGTTATTCCAGTGGCAAATGTTCAAAAATAGATTTCTTGGTCTGCAAATGGACATTTCTCAGGACCACTGCAGAAACCGTTTTTGGCTGATATGAGTGAAAGGGTTAATTATTAACCCTTTAGGGGCTAAACCAGGCTCTGCAATGATCTTAGTGAATGTCTTATTGGAGGCCAATAGACGACTATCTTTGAGAACTTAGCACTGGCATGACTGGCTCGGTAACAGCGCCAGCCATTACAGCGGTAAATTTTCAAAAATCTTCTCTTAACCTGAAAATGGACATTTATTAAACGGTTAGCCTCTGTTCAGGAAAAAGAATGTTCTAAGCTATTGAATGCAACGAAGGGAGGCTAGTTCACATCAATGTACATTTGCCATTTAAACTACAAATGGGGAAATTCTTTTTTATATATCTGAGAGCCTGCAATATTAATGGCTATATTTACTTATCACCTGCAACTTATTTTAGGTGTTCATGCGGAAACTGTCGTGCAATGACTACAGGACTGTGTGATGTCAGCAGAAGATACGCTTGGTGCGAGAGAAGACTTTAGAAGATGGGCATCAGTGCATCACAGGGCATGAGGGATTTATAGGCAACTGTCTAAGCCGTTATCTCCTAGAGGTCTCCCTACTTGAATTTGTCTACGATAAAGGGCCACTGGATGACAATGAACCGGCACATAAGTATGTATATTTCTGAAACGTATAGATAACACCCTGCCACCTGTCATGCTTTGACAGTAATAATTTATTTCGATTCTCAGAAGATGCAAAATCTCCATTATGCACTTATACAACCTGAAATAGAAGCCCATTAATCTGATATATACAACGTAAAGCCGTGTCACAGATGTATATCTACCAAACGTAGCCTTATTTATATATTATGATTATCTGTTGAGTGTTGATTCAAATAAGAAGACATGACCTATGCACATTTGACCTTTTTTTAAAACGTACTATATAGGCCATCGTTTAATAAAAAATGGATCACTAAACGCAGGTGGAGTGGGGTAACTTTCTAATGGTCACGCTTGCCAGAAACATCCTATCCTATGCATTGATCTTCCTGATATACCATCTGCATTGATTGTGAATATCCATTTGCAAGCTTAGAGAAAGATTTTGTCAATTACTGTTTAGCACTGAGCCTGTCATTTCAGTGGTAAAGTTTAAAAAATAATCCCTTTGTCTGAAAATTGAAATTTCTATGAAGAAATAGAAATTTTCTTTACCAAATTTGACCATTAACCCTCACTCTGATGTCAATGTTCTACATTTTACTGTGTCAATAGCAAAGAAACTGATGTACATTTTTCAACAAATTTGATTGATGATGTTTAAGACAGCAACATCTTCCACCGAATTTGTTGAAAAATAAACACCAGTTCATCATTTAATTTAATTTCAAAATTTAAAATTTTGACAGAGTGGTAGGGGTTAAAGGGTCAATACATCTCATTTGCTATTGTCAATACTTGTGTGGGTCAAATGGTGATGGTTAATTAACATGCTTAAGTCAGATGATTGCATGGTCCTCCTAAGACCCAGTCTTGCATGACAGGGTTAGTCCGTCATCAGTTATTGTCAATACTAAGTCTTCAACACTTCAGAACTTGTATAAAAGATTTTGACCGCTTGAATTTTTTGGGTGCCCATCTGGAATTTTTAGGAAAAATGTGAATTCATTTAAAATGCTACTTCTCATTAACTGCTGAGGCGAAAATCTATTCAAAATTTTGTTAGGTCAATGTTTTGGCAACTATCTCTAGGATTTTCTGAAACCTTTCCGGAACCATTTAAAAACGATACTCCTTAATCAATGGCCTTCTTTTAACAAAACTTGAGTAGAGTGATCCTATGAGGCTTCAACATATCAAACGAGAATCTTGATTATCATTGGTCTATTTTTTTTGGCAATATGAGTTGATTGGAAGTTGTTAAGCTGTACAATCTACACTCAAGTTACATGTAATTTCATACTTAATAACACTTTAAACCCTCGAATTTGTTCAAGAAAATTTTAATTTTCTCATTGGAAATGTTGATTTGCCTACCAAGAGAAGACTATTTTTGAAAATTGACCACTGGAATAACTGGCTTGGTTATCAAACCTGTCATTCCAGTGGTAAACTTTCAAAAATAGTCTTCTCTTAGTCTGCAAATTGACATTTCTCAAGACCACTGCTGAAGCCGTTTATGGCCGATATGAGTGTTAAAGTGTTAATAGCCATCAGTTTTTAAACGACTAAGTCTCAGAAACTGAGAATCTATTTCCAAGTAGAAGACTACGTTAGATATTTTATTTTTCAGTACCTACAGGGACAGTACATTGCCTACAGGAGATTTGCACGGTGGATCTAGTGCATACTTTGTCACAAAGTGAGAAATGTTTTACCTGCATGTGCCATGCACAAAAATTGATTTAACACTCGCCTGTTACCACTGTTAGCCCAAGGCTACTACAAATTGACATGTGCTAAGTAGAATTTGTGACTGACCACGCCTCGGAGGGCTAATAATAATAATTTAATATCTAAACCCTTTAGTGGTCAACGCAGTCAAGGACGTCATCTGCAGTGATCTTGAGCAATGTCTTTGTGCAGACCAGGGGATTATTTAAAAAAATTTACAACTGAAATGACTGGCTAGATTACCGAACCAATCATTAGTGATAAATTTTTTTAAATGTTCTTGGAATCTGGGCCCTAAATTGACAAACAATGTATTATGAACTTTTTTTAAATTTAACTCATTTTATGCATCCCAATATATGTATGAATTAGTGTATTGTGCTCATTGCCTCGTGATGAATAAATATACAAGATGCTGGTCAACCAACCTTTCCATCATTAGCGATTCTGCAGTGGTTCTGATAAATGGCCATAAATGGTTGGGTTACTCCAGTGGTAAATTAAAAACTCTCTAGGAGGCTTGGTCAGCAAATGAACGAACCGGTACACTGTTTAAAGCAAACTTCTGTCATGTCTGTAGTTGTTTTATAATGTCCATTTGCAAACCAACTAAAGACTATTTTTGAGAATTTACCACTGGAATGACAGGTTAGATTACTAAACTAGTCGTTCCAGTTGTAAATTTTCAAAAAATAATCTTTTGGAGTCGTTGTCAGCAAATGGACATACCGATACACTGTTTAAAGCTCAGTTCGCTCACCCCAATATATATTGTTCTCAATGGTGTGAATAAATTGTATAAAAAGATGTTACCGTTCCATCATTAGGATTTCCGTCATGCCTGTAGTTGTCTTTATAATGTCCATTTACAGACCAACTACAGACTATTTTTGAAAATTTATCAATGGAATAACTGGTGAGATTACCATACCAGTCATTCCAGTGGTCCATTAAAAAAATTAATAATCTTGGTCAGCAATGTACACTGTATAACTCAGTTCGCTCTGACACCACAATATGTATTGCTCTCAATAGCGTGAATAAATATACTAAAAGATTTTGCAATATTTCCATTAGTGTTTCTGTAGTCCTCTTGATAAATGTTTATTTGCAAACCAAGAAGACTATTTTTGAAAATTTACCACTGAAATGACTGGTTAGATTACCGAACCCGTCATTTCATTGGTAAAATTTAAAAAATAGGCTTATTGGTTTGCAAATATACATATTAAATTTTTCATGGTGCGTTAAACATTGTCAAATCTGCTAATCCATGCTATCTAGTTCAGCTTTACTTTATTATAGGCCTAATGTCATGGGCTTATATTTTATCTCTGATTATACATTGCATCTTGTCGTTATCCATAACTTGTACAATTTATCACTCTAAAATATGAAGAAACATATGAATTGAATAAACATATGACAAATAATTACATGCTGCTTTCCCTTTGGTAAATAATTACCATTACATTACTCATTGATAATACAGCTATCGTGATAGCTGTCTCTAGGAATCTAGATTTAGAAAGCTTTACCGGCTCCTGGAACCGGGTACCAGGTTCCCAACAACAGGGTACCTGCCTGCCAGAGACACTCATTCTTGTGTGCAAAGTAACAACAGAATACATTGCTATTTTGTTCTTGGAGAAATCTTAGAGTTTTCTTTGTATTTTCCCTGTGCCTATTTGCTGTTTCTCGTTTCTGGATTACTGGATTTCCTATGGAAGGAGCCTCTGAATCTCAGGTCGTATTCTTTCATTTTATTTCTATAGCTATATGGAGACGTATGTCTTTGAAATTTCGTGTGTGTTGCATGCCCCATTTTCTGACCCCGGAACTGGAACGTGTGGTTACAACGAAATATGCCAGATAAAATCGCCTCCTTTAATCCCAACGGCGATCGGGCAGTAATATGAAACTGGGCGTTGGTTTACGGTTTTTTAACACTAAAATCGGCTTACGTCGTTCAACCGTATGGTCCGAGAGGGTGGCGTCACATCTTTTATTTCTCGGATTATTTGGTGAAGGAAATGTTTCATTAATTCGCGCATCTTATACTTGGTGCTGCGTGCGTTTTGTGCCAGCAACTTTTGAATTATGTCAAGCTTTGCGTGTGATCACGATTTGTTTGCATTGATCGATTATTTCAAAATTTTTGATTAAGATGTGTGTTATGCGGTTTTACCGTGTCCTACAGCAGTACTGTTAATTCATGTTGTTGTTCCTTCACGTATCGTTTGGCTTTCGTTTGAGTAGTATAATTTTGAAATTAATTCTTTAAAAAACCCGCGAATACTACCGATATGGTTCCTGGTTCCGTGTTTATACATCCTGCAGGATCAATTTATGGGTGTATTATTGGCCCGCACTCGTACTTGTCGCCAGTTTACGCGATCTTGGTTGTAACGTTGCGGGTGTACGGTGCCGGAAGGTTAACTTTTAATTTATTGTCAAAATATTTGAAAATTATTTATCTGCCTTCTATTCCTGTTTCGTACCGTTTGCTTATTTAGGTTTTGTGCTTGTTTTCAAGCCAAGCCTACCACGCCATCATGTCCTGAGTGTCATAAATTCGTGAAGGTCGTATTGAAGGACCATGTCTGTTATCGGTGTTCGAAATGTAACGTTGACAATAGGTGTAATGGCTGTGCAATGTGGCCCGTCGAGTTGTTAATCGAGTTCCTTCCCCAAAAGGACTTGGCTTGGTCTGACGCGGGGTCAGGCGGTTCGAAAAGAAATCAAGGAGCGTCCGTTTCGGCCCCTGTGGGCGCTCCTCGTCCGCAGCTGGAGGGTTCAGAGATGGCATCCCCAGCACGGTTTGGGTCCACCCACGCTGGTGTCGTCTCTGATACCGAAGACTGTGGTGCAACCTCTCTCCATATCCGGTACTGACCATGTCCTTGGACAGAGTTCTGGGCTGGTACCTAGGGGGCCATCTCGTATGGCTCCCTGGCGGTCCCGTCGGGCTCCGGTCTGGTGGGCACTGCTTCTCTGCGGCCACCTCCGGGTGGTCCAGTAGCGCTAGCTAGTCCGTTGGGCATGGGAGCCATTTGCCAGGATGGCTCCAGTGTCGGGGTCTGAGGATGAGGAGGCCGAAGAGGAGAGGCTGTTGCAGCCTGAGATACAGCGGGTGGAGCGCATGGCGGTTGATTCCGCCCTCCATCTGTTTGGGTTGATGCAAGCCATGGCAGTCGCTCCGCCCGTGGTTGAGGCCACACCAGTACCGGGCTCCCATCCAGTGCTGGTTGGTTGCAACCAACCGACATGGTGACGGGTGTGGCTGACCTGGCTTGGTACTCACCTGGTCCAGCGGCCACACACGGTGTGCCATTGGCGCCTGTGACGGTTCCATAACCACTACGGTTCCATACGGGTTTCCGTGTGGGCCTACTCCATTGAACAGTTTGTTTCACGGGGTGGTGGCGGAACCGTGTGGTACCGGTGTTGCTGGCTTTCCAGCAGTGGCTCCTTGCCGCGGGAGGCCGCTGCTGGTAGACCCATGAACACATCAATGGGTGATGTGAGTAGTAATGGGTGGGGCTGTACGTTATTGTTCTTCCCAGCAGGGGGTCTTCGAGAACAATGGGTTTTTCAGGAGATCAAAGGAAAGGCTAGTGGAATGGAATGTTGAGAACAATGGCGCACAGAACGCCACGTTTTTCTCGATAACAATGACGTACAGCCGCACACGTTTTTTTGGATTTGCAACACTCTGGAATGTTCTATTATCTTGAATTAGTTAACGCTTAACAGTTTAAAAGTTGTGTATTTTACGTTTAAACGTAGTGGTGGTGCGCCCCCCTCCGTGGTTATCTACCGTTGTAAAAATAATAAGAGAGTAATGTAAAATAATAGAGTTCAGGAGGTGGTCTGATAATGGAGGTTGTATGAGGTTGAGGATGTATGAGGAATTACGGTATTGATGTTTGAAAATAATTTGACTGTTTCGTCGCTAACATTATTAGTAAACTGTAGATTATTTAGAGACTGCCTGTAAGCTGTTACTGTCTTAGCAACAGTTACCAGTCAGATTAGCAACAAAATATTAAAAATAATCTTGTATTAATGGTATGTTTGGTTGGAATGGTAACCAAGACTTGGTGGTGATGGATTGTATCATGGGTTAAAAAGAAGTTAACCCTTTCACCGATGAATTCCCCATATCTCATTTTCATCGATACCATACAGGAAAACTGTGGAATATTTTTAAATTAATTTGACGTCGCTAACGTTATTAGTAAAACTATTTTTTGGTTGAATATTTTGATTGACTTTCAACCGTCATTATGCACAAATTGTTTTTTAAATACTATGCAATAACGTCAATCATTTTAGATACGATGGTTAAAATGTGGTCATTATATCTCTGAGGGTTCTGTTTATAAAATTGTATGTAGAGCGTGCTTAGGCTAAAAAGATTATTTGTTGCATATGATTTAACTATACGTTTTGAATAGCCGTGAGCTCAAGCTTGAATCGTGATACAAACATACCATGTGTTAATAACGAAAGTATGTGAAAGCACCAAGATCAATCTTTAATCGAGATACAAACATGTCACGTGTTAAGGAATACTATAAGAATGTACCACCCGTCTAGTTCTAAGCACGGGATATTACAATGTCCTCGCCGTGAGTTTGTAAAAAATCGATAATAATGCCTGCACCTGCTCCCCGGCTATTGCTGTTTACCGACGCTTAAAGATACGACAATTAAGAGCAACATTTTGAGCATAGTAGCATAATCATAGATGACCATTTACTACAAATATAAATATATCCTTTTGGCTACAGAGCAGTGATACTTTATAACCATGTTTTTTACTATATAATTCAGTCCTGCCCTAAGCGACCACCTCGTGTTATGTCATTACATGGACTCTATTAACCCTTTTAACCCTCAAATTTCTAAATATTCATATTTGTGGTACAAGAGAAGACTATTTTTGAAAATATTTCATCGGAATTACTGGCACTGCAGGCTATCCATTTGTCTAGTCATTGCGCCAGCAAACACCCCCACCAACCACCATTATCATCGCCAACACCACCATCACCACCACCACTACGACCTACATCCATCACAATGCATTAACCCCACCACCCACGCCCCTGCCAACCCATAGCGAATTTCTTCATATTCATACTTGCATCTTTAGAGAAAGCTATTTTTGAAAATTTATCACCGGAATGACTGACTCTGACAGCTATCCATTTGTCTAGACATTGTGGTCGCAATGTGTGAGAGCTCTGTGTTTGAAAAAATGGCATATAGGTTGGAGAGGGTATGTCAATGAGGATTTAATAAAGGTCTCGCTCGTATGCACATGTGCTAATACGCGATACGGCTAGTTATACGTTGTACCCTTGTGCGTGCGTGCATGCCCCGGTGTGCGCCCTTGTGCACATGCATGCGGCAGAAGACTATTTTTGAAAAGTTATCATCGGAATGACTGGCTGTGCTGGCTATCCATTTGTCTAGACATTGCGACAGCAAACACCACCCACCACCCACCTATATCCTCCACTCCCATCATCATCACCATCACGACGAGCATCAACACCACCACCTTCAACAATACTGCCACTAGCACCACCAATGCCAGTATCGACATCCACCACCACCCACTAGGCACCACCACCACCACCGCATGTTGTGGATTGCGACCTCTTGTTGTGGAGTGTGGATTGCGGTTGCATGTTAAGGATTTGCGGGCGTATGTTGCAGATTGCAGGCGCATGATGCGGATTTGCGGGAGTATGTTGCGGATTGCGGGCGCATGATGCAGATTTGCAGGCGTATGTTGTGGATTGTGGGCGCATGATGCGGATTTGCGGGCGTATGTTGCGGATTTGCGGGTGCATCGCCAACACCCACCACCACCACCACCACCACCACCACCACCACCACCACCACCACCACCACCACTACGACCTACACCCAACACCATGCATTAACCCCACCACCACCACCCACGCACCTGCCAACCTGTAGCAAATTTCTATTTTCTTCATATTTATACTTGTATCCATAGAGAAGGCTATTTTTGAAAAATTAATCATCTGAATGACTGGCACTGCAGGCTATCCATTTGTCTAGTCATTGCGCCAGTAAACACCCCCCACCAACCACCATCATCATCGCCAACACCCACCACAACCACCACCACCACCACCACCACCACCACCACCACCACCACCACCACTATGACCTACACCCAACACCATGCATTAACACCACCACCACCACCCACGCACCCGCCAACCCGTAACAAATTTCTATTTTCTTCATATTTATACTTGTATCCTTAGAGAAGGCTTTTTTTTGAAAAATCAATCATCGGAATGACTGGCACTCTAGGCTATCCATTTTCTAGTCATTGCACCAGTAAACACCCCCACCAACCACCATCATCATCACCAACACCCACCACCAACAACACCACCACCTCCACCACTATGACCTACACCCAACACCATGCATTAACCCCACCACCCATGCACCCGCCAGCCCATAGCGAATTTCTTCATATTCATACTTGCATCTTTAGAGAAGGCTATTTTTGAAAATTTATCACCGAAATGACTGACTCTGATAGCTACCCATTTGTCTAGACATTGTGGTCGCAATGTGTGAGAGCTCGGTGTTTGAAAAAATGGCATATAGGTTGGAGAGGGTCATGAGGATTTAATAAAGGTCTCGATCATATGCACATGTGCTAATACGCAATACTGCTAGTTATATGTTGTACCCTTGTGCATGCGTGCGTGCCCCAGTGTGTGCCCTTGTGTGCATGCATGCGCCAGAAGACTATTTTTGAAAAGTTATCATCGGAATGACTGGCTCTGCTGGCTAGCCATTTGTCTAGACATTGCGACAGCAAACACCAGCATCATCACCATCACGACGAGCATCAACACCACCACCTTCAACACCACTGCCACTAGCACCACCAATGCCAGTACCGACATCCACCACCAACCACTAGGCACTACCACCACCACCGCATGTTGTGGATTGTGACCTCTTGTTGTGGATTGCGGGTTGCGGTTGCATGTTGAGGATTTGCGGGCATATGTTGCGGATTGCGGGCGCATGATGCGGATTTGCGGGCATATGTTGCGGATTGCGGGTGCATGATGCAGATTTGCGGGTGTATGTTGTGGATTGTGGGCACATGATGCGGATTTGCGGGCGTATGTTACGGATTTGCGGGTGCGTGTTATGGATGACACCAAGTGTATGTACATGCCTGAACATGCATACACGCCAAAATGCATGCATACATGTGCGGCCGCATGCGGGCTGCATTTGTGGATTTTTGGGCATATGTTGCGGATTGCGGGCACATGATGCGGATTGCGGGTGCATGTTACAGATTTGCGGGCATATGTTGCGGATTGCGGGCGCATGATGTGGATTGCGGGCGCATGTTGTGGATTTGTGGGCGCACATTGCGGATTTGCGGCCACAGTACATATAATCCTATAAATGGTACAAATTCAATCACTTTTCTCATTCCAGTTTAAACATCACAAAGTGGTTGGACGTGTAACTGTAGAGTAGTTAGGCAGTCAGATTTCTTTGAAGAACCTTGTAACTTGAATACTTGCTAGATTTATCCCATAATCAATATGCCGAGACATAAATGTTTTGAATGTGCTTCAACTTTTAACGTTATGAGGGGTGGGGTAGGGGGGGGGGGGGTGGGGGTGGGAGCGGATTGCGAGCGAGACACCCGCATTAGGTGTCAATGCACCTATAGTGGGTGGAAGGCTCATGCGTTTCGTCGAGGCTTGGCGAGGTGTGACGTCAGACAGTCTGGTCCTGGGATGCATAGTCCAGGGGTGCATGCCAGAATGGTGGATTTCCCGCCACAAAATCTGTCTTTGGCACCTGTCTGGACTCCAGTTCCAAAGGAGACAGGCAAGTTAGACGCCATTCAAAACGAAGTGTCAGGTTTGCTTCTGAAGGGCGCAATAAAACCAGCAAACCAGAGCATGCCAGGCTTCTATTCAAACGTGATCTTTGTCCCCAAGTGCACAGGAGGCGGGTAGGTTGGTGGAGACCCGTACTCAATCTCAGGCCATTGAATTGGTTTATCCATAGACCTCGGTTTCAGATGGAAACTCTGAGATCGGTAATGGCAGGATTGAGGAAAGGAATGCGGTGTGTGTCAATCGATCTGAAAGATGCATATTTCCACATTCCAATGAACAGGGGTTGTCACAGGTTTCCGAGATTCGCATTTCAGAATCAGATATAGGAGTTTGTAGTCCTCCCATTCGGCCTTTCGACAAAGGGCTTTCACCAGAGTGGTCCTAGTGGTGACAGCATTTCTCTGAAGAGAGAACGTGGCGCTTCACACCTACAGAGACGATTGGCTTACCAAGGCAGACACACCAGCCAGGTTAGGAGTGGATGCTGCTCTGACTCTGAAATTGATTTCAGATCTAGGCTGGATAGTCAACAGGGAGAAATTCGAGTTGACACCCACTCAACACTTCGTTTATTTGACGATGCGATTCGATCTCGAGGAAGGCAGGGTTTACCATCAGAGCCCAGTGGTGTCTCTATTAGCCATCTTCAAGAATTTTAGATTGGGAAACCACATTCAGGCAAGGAGGTTTCTTCAGATGATGGGCATGATGACCTCCATGGAGCAGGTAATCCCCTATGCTGCTCTAATGCGAGGACCTATCCAGTTGTATCCGATGTCTCTGTGGAAGCAGAGAATAAAATGCCCGTCAAAGCTGGTTCCAGTTTTGGAGCCAATAATGTCGCATCTTGTATGGTGAAAGGACCGTCAGAATCCCCATGTAGGAGTTTCGCTTCACCTACTCCACCCCAACTGTCTGTGTACACGGATGCATCACTGGAGGGGTGGGGCCTGTCTGGGAGAACACCAGGTTTCGGGCACATGGACTCTCCAAAAGAGTCAGCTGCATATCAATCTGTTGGAAATGATGGCAGTTGAACTGACACTGGAAAAGTTTCTTCCAGAAGTCAGGGGCAAGGTAATATTGATACGGGTGGACAATTCGACAGTAGTATCATACATAAATCGCCAAGGTGGGACCAGGTGACCCACACTGTGTATGAACGTGTGGCACTTGATTCAATGGTGCGGGAATTACTCAGTTGTTTTGAAAGCAGCTCACATTCCTGGGCGATTGAACATTCTGGTGGATGCTTTGTCTCGCAGACAGATAATTCTGCCAAGAGAATGGTCTCTCAAACCTCCAGTTCTACAAAGGATCTTCGAGCATTGGGGCAAACCAAACGTGGACTTCTTCACCACAAAGAAAAATGCTCAATTCATGACTTATGTCTCGCCGATTCCAGATCCAAATGCTGTCGATACAGATGATCTGGCGATAAGCGGGAGAGGGATGCACACTTATGCGTATCCGCCCACCATTCTTCTCATGAAGGTTTTGTTGAAGATCAGGGAGGAGTCGTGCCTGGTCCTGCTAATAGCGCCATTTTGTCCCAGCAGGGCGTGGTTCACGGATCTTCTGGATCTGCTGGTGAACAATCAGTGCAGCTGCCCGAGATTCAGAACATAATCTCCCATGCCAAGGGCCGCTTCCTACATCATACACGAGCGGCCCGAGATGTTCAAATTGACTGCTTGGATGTTATCAAACAACGTTCCACATTGGAAGGCTTTTCTCAACAGGCTGCAAGTTTCATCGCAGCCGCGAGAAGGAGGTCAACCTTCAAGTCATATAACCACAAGGTTAACAAATTTGCAGAGTGGTGTGAAGGAAAGGGTATTTATCCCTTCAATCCACTATTCAGCAAATAGCAAACTTTCTCTGTGAGCTGTTCTTTACAGGACTGGCTGCTGTCACAATTGCTGGATACAAGTCAGCTTTGGCATCAGTTATCCATTGTTTAGCCAACAGGGATCGTCCAGAGGTGGCCCAATTGAATGCGATAGTGAAGGGAATGAGCAATCTCCGACCGAGACAACCGGTAGTCATTCCAGCCTGGATCCTATCTTTGGTGCTTAATGTACTGGCCAAGCACCCTTTCGAACCTTTGGGTTCGGCTAGTCTAACGCATCTGACTCTAAAGGCTGTTTTTCTATTGGCAGCTTCCTCAGCAAGAAGGCGGAGTGAGATCCATGCTCTTTCAGCAGAGAGGGACCAATTTATTGTCTCCGGAGAATGTCTGCAATTGCTGCCAAGAGCAGAGTTTATGTCAAAGAATCAATCTTTGAAATATCCCGGCAAACTGATCATTATACCGAAGCTAACTAGGTTTGATCATGATTCCAGTACCTGGTGTCCAGTCCGTGCTTTGGCTAAGTACAAAAAAACGTACGGACTCTCTATGGTCAAATGATAGACATCTATGGATCTACCATAAGAAAACATATGACGCTGCATCCATGGATACTATCTCTCGTTGGGTAGTCGAATGCATTCAGACTACCCACGAGTTTGAGACTGGGCACCATGTGCAATGTGATAGGGCTCACGATGTTAGAGGAATAGCCTCCTCGACCACCCTATTCAATGGTGTTCTATTAGAGGACACCATGGCCGTTGCACAATGGCACTGTGAGTCCTCTTTCACGGATTACTATATAAGGGACATGTCAGACTCCGCCAATCCACTTGCTTTAGCTGTTTTTAAGCGATTGTCTAGTGGCCACACTGCTCATCTCCTTTTGATAACCTTGAGAAACAAAAGTAGTAAGAATAGACATGGTCAAGCGAGTGGAATTCGAACCGTATGGGACACGTTTGGTCGAAGGTGTGTTGGTTGATGGCTCGACGTCTGGAATCCATAATTCATGAGATAATTCAAGCTTGGCAGTTTTTGTATTATGTTTATATATCATGATCATTCATCTTATATATTTATGCTCATTCCCAGGCTTATATGTGTAAAGAGCTGTTAACCCTCTTCGCACATTTGTGTTTTCAGGCGAGATGCATGTTCGTGAGTTCTCTCCACTTTTTAGGAGAAATGGGGTGGGGTTTGGGTGGTGGTGGTGGGGGGGGGGGGAGCGGGGACCTGTGATGCGAATGTGATTCGGTCCCAGAGCTTGTCGGTCCTTTTAGGTCTCCATATGTCAAGTCTATGTCTAAGTTCTTTCTCCAGGGGTAAAAGAGGTTTTGTATGGCTTGCCCCTTCCCACCAGGTTGCCGACTAAATCTGGTGTTATCGATGAGTAATGTAATGGTAAGTATTGATTGAAGGCGAATGAAGGAAATTTAAATTTCCCTTTCCCCGAGATCTAACAATACTTACCATTACATTACAGACCCTGCCTCCCAGCCTCAAGTTTGGTAGTTATGCAAACCATATGACTGTCTCTGGCAGGCAGGATCCGGTAAAGCTGTCTAAACCTAGATTCCTACAGCCAACTATCAGGATAGCTGTATTATCAATGAGTAATGTAATGGTAAGTATTGTTAGATCTCAGAGAAAGGGAAATTGAAATTTCCTTCAATTTCCTTGATATAAGCTTCCAGTGTCTTAATTCGTTTCAATTTGAAACTGATTATAACCCAAGAAAGAGAAAGAAGGAACTGCATTCTATGTGCATATTCGACGTCATTGTTACATTGTTTCTTGATTCATCATGGTTCCGACATCATTACTTCACATCACTGGATTTATAATGTCAATTTGTGATGAAGTCATTGAAATATACCACATCAACTTTTCTTAGCCACCTATATTATCCAAAAAGTAGATCAGACTGACCTAGTCATTATATGGATGGTAGCTTTTGCCCAGAGGTACTCACTCACCAAGCATGAAGGCAATAGGTCTAAGTATGACAAAACGTGCCACAACAGTAATATCTCCGCATTTGGCTCAATACTTGAGAAAATAAAAGAAATCGGAGGTACAATGAATCTAGTTTGCTTAAATCAACGATTCTTCATAATACGATAAAACCTCTTGACGGCACACTCACACAACTAATTGACATTGACCTCATTTCTGATACGCGGTGGTCTCTGCAAAAGGTGAATGAACCCCTGTGAAAATAAAGAGAGAATGCATGACTGACTGGTTTATGAGCAGCCAATCTGAGCTCCCTTTGTAATCCCCCGAAGTCCAAAGCGCCACCTAATCATCTGCTGGGTCCACGCACGTGTTGCAATAAATATTTCGTCATTTTATGAGCTCAATCACGATGTGTGTTAGTATTGCCAATAACAATAATAATGATGGTGACAATGAAGGTGATGATGATGAGAGTAAAGTTCTGTCAAGTGGGTGGCAATGATGATGATAAGACCGATGGCAGTGACAATGATTGTGATGACCGTATCTTACTAGGATGATGACTGACAATGATGGTGATGACAGTAGCAATGACAACAGTGACATGATGAGAGTAACAATTATGGCACTTACAATGTTGATTGTGACTGACAATGATGGTGATGACAGTACCAATGACAACAGTGACATGATGAGAGTAACAATTATGGCGCCTACAATGTTGATTGTGACTGATAATGATCACAGTAAAAATGATGGCAGTACAAATTCTGATGGAGATAATGGTGAGAGTACCAATAATAGAGAGTTACATTTCTAGCTATGACCTGTCCATTTTTATCCCGTGTTGGAATCGATCAAACCCTTAATTCCCAGAATACCATTATCAAGGTAACCTGTTGAATATTTAGAAACTAATTTGACCGAATGCTGTTGCTGCCATGGTCAAATTAGTTTCAAAATTTTCAATCGAATCGCCAGAATGATTATTAAGTGGTACATCCATCAAAGACACAATTTGTACACTTAACAGACTATTCCAGCTTCGTGGCGGAGAATTTCTCTCAATTATGGATGTGACATCAGCCTACATGTGATGTCTGATGTAATTGATTATGACGCCATACACTTGAGCAACAAATCATCCGCAATGATGGTGATAATGGTGGCACTAACAATGGTGATGGTGACAATCATGGTGATCATGATGACAGTGATAATTTTATGGTGTCATTGATTGCAGTAACATTGATAATGCTGGCACTAGCAAAGATGGCAGACAATGATAGCAATAATGATGGTGATTACGATGGTTACAAATTTATGCTGACCATGATGACAGCAACAGTGATGATGCAGACCCTAAAATTAGACAAATTTGGGTAGCCTAAAAAGTAGGTTACCTAATTTTCAGACCAGGTAATCTATTCCCACTTCAGAGGCCCATCTTGGCCCGGACTGGAGTAGATTATCGCTTCACGGACACCGCTACATGTCTCGCAATCTTAGGTCAATCATGCAAGCAATGTGTTGAATATTTTGAAAATAGTTTGTCTGGAAGTCATTCAACTTTTTCAGCAGAATATAATTTGAGATATTATGCATTAGAAAAATTCGTATATCTGGTGTGTAGGCCTACGTGGTAATGTAGATTGTAGTTTTATTCAGTGACACAGCATGGTAATGAATATAAAGAAACAAGATGACACAATCCACCGAGGCAATAACAAGCCAATGTCTTATGCCTCGTCGATGATGATAATGGTAATTTATTTTAGATGGCACGGTTTCTTTGTCCGTTTTAGCCACGAAAATTGTCGGGATAGGATCTTGTCTTGAACCTGCGTATGGCTCCAGTATATCTATATTTCAGTAACCGTAGTAAGACAAATGTGTTTCTCAGGCCATGTTCGGACTAAGTTTCGAGTTTTCTGTTTGTAAACAACAGAAATTGCCTCCCCTAATACGCTGTAATCCACACTTTACGTACCGATTCGTCCGTTAGAAAACAAAATAAGTAAATGCCTGAACCTTTCGCATCCATATGCGGCAGAGTATGCCACTAACCGTTCGTCTTTCAACAAACCTGATTAAGGAAATAGTTATTTATAAATTCAGAAACTACACCGATCATTTCACGTCCGAAATCTGCCTCTCTACTATGACGTCACTGCCGGAAATTACCGAGAATTAACGACAAAATATGCATATTTAAAACGGTACAGCGTATCACAAAAAAACAAGAAATATTTAATATTACGAACATTTTTATCAATGATGATGCATTTTTTCTTTATAAATAGTTTAAATAATTATAAGGAGCCACTAAAACTCGGGATAGCAGCTTGTTGGCAGAAATCCTTTAATAGTAAGAACATTTCCTGACGACTCCTAGACTAGCAACATACCTTTCTCAACAGTGATCACATTTTATCAACAATCAATGTGTAAGCACCACGGGGTGGTCATTGTGCCATGCAATGGGCTGTTTAGCATCCACTATCACATAAACAACACACCATTAAATATGGTAAATACTGCTACGCCAGCCGTGCGTATATTACCCACCTAGAGCTTATAAAGAAGGGGATCAAGGAAAACGCAAATTTATGCTGTTAGCTTTAAATCCCCAAATTTAGGGAAATGTTCAGTCTTTTATTAAGACCCTCTTTGATATACAGGTTTTTGGCAACGTCTGATTTCCATCGCCCATGAGCTTTAATATCGTAGTATGAAACACCGGCATTATTAGCGGCGGTAGCACCACCTGAGCGAAGAGAATGAATACCAAATTGTTTAAAATTTGCCTCTACTGCTTTAATTTTGTTCAGTACTAACTCAGGAGTCCTAGAATAGCTTAAGGCTTTATAAACCGAAACAAGACGTGTACCGCTTTTACAATTCTGGATCTGCCTAAACAATATAAGTTATCATGCAAATTAATATTGCCAATCTCAACGTATCTACGCAACCAGAACGATGGACAAGCTACTGAATCAGTCTTTGAAATTACTACAGTGCTACCTTGTCTAAACTGGTCCGTCTTGCTCTTAGCTATAAATATATCTATATGCGATTCGTGAACCGTTACATGTGACGACTTGACGTGAACTGTTTCATCAAAACGCATAAAACCTGCATACCTCAAAACGCATAATGTCACATCTCTAACATCCGTGAGAGAGTTTGAATCTTTATACAATGTACACATGTCTATAATATGATCAGATTTTAAAGGTTCATTGGGCTTTCTCGGCTTGCTCAGAATTCTACGACCGGATTCCAACACTTACTTAACAAAGGTGTGATCTAAGGGGTTCGGTAAACCAGCTATCTCGTGACCTCATTTGATACCTTACATGTCACTGTTAAAACACTCACCGACACATTTGTCTCTATTAAATGAGTCGCATATAATGACAATCCCAAAGCCGATGCTGGCACCTTAGGAAGCCCGGTGTGCGATGCAAAGTTCGTCCATTTTACGAATGCTCTGTGATATAAAGAAACCGTGCTGTCTGCCTTTGAATGGAGGACCACGTCAAGAAGCTTATGTGACAGACGACGTAATGCCGGATCCGAGACGTCGTCCAACTCTGACCATATTCCAACCTATGGAATTACGATTTCTGCAAAAGAATAGAAATAAAATGCCATGATTAATTAAAATCACACAATACATGTTTATTTGCGCGCATAATAATACACTTCTCTTCGGTGAGAACAAGATAACAAAGTTATCTACAAATATTCTCAGAATGCTGATAATGTAAGCATTCACTGATATACTCCAACTGCTATGTGCCACTGACGTACCACGTGGCAACTCGAGTTGCACAATTAACTGCTATGGGCCATTCTTAAAATACTTAAGAAGCCGCTAGAGTTCATAAAATTAAACTTCTATGGGCATCCAACTTCAATAGGATGACACTAGAGTAATTCATACATGAGTGACCACAGCACTAATTGTGAACTTCACAAAATCTGACCCTGGAGCAAAATATTTTCTATCTCCACGAAAACTCATGAGCGAATTACCAACACGTCCCTATGCTATCATTCTGAACGCCAAATTTTTGCCGCCAAATAATGTATTAGCTACCCTTCCCTTCAGAAACGCATGTTTGGAAGGACACATTTCGTACCAGTCTACAATAAAATGGTTAAACTGTAGACCGTCGCTGCATAACAATGGCCAAAAAGCAGCCGAGGTCCACACAGGGAGAATTATGCTAGCATAACAAGCCTCATCCATAATCTTGTTTATACATTTTGAAATCATATTCGGGGGTGGAACCAACCAGTTGTTTTCGCCACCCCAAGACTGTTTGAAAGCATCAACAGCTTCTGATCCTTGCATTCTACAAATAGAATTAAATCTTGCCAATTTAGCGTTGTACCACGTAGCAAAACGGTCCACTGAATGAGGAACCCATAGGGTGTCTAAATACGTAAAGATATCATAATTGACCTCCCAGTCGTCAAGGTCACCTATACGACTGAGTTCGTCTGCTTCCTTATTCACGTCTCTCAGGACCCAATCGATATTAAGGGTTATGCCCCTTGAATTGCAAAGTTCAAAAACTTTCAACGCAATAGTTTGAATGTCAGGCTTTGTACTGCCAATATCAATAATTCTGACAACATTTTGATTGTCAGAAAACCATTTAATACAGCAGTTCTGTAAATGAGGCAACAAATTCGACAGTACGATCAAGACTGCCTGTAATTCCTGCCATATACTGCTCTTACTCTGGTCTGTTTCAGACCAATTTCCCCTTGTAAACATAGTAGGGTTTGATACTATAAAACTGCCATAGCCAGTGCTCGAAGCATCAGCATATACAATTTCCTGAAATTGATAATTGTTAGTAAATGACCGTCCGTTTAATCTGTCAATGTTCTCAGACCAAAAATGCAGTTCTTGGTACACGTGTTCATCCATATACAGAAATGACCACCATGATGTCCGTGATTCTATACAACAATAGATTGATCTTGTCATTAGTCTACAAACCAGCCCCATGGCTATTAACATTGAAATCATCTGTCCAGCAACTGACGCCAAAGCTTTTACCTTTACACAAGTATTGAACCTTTTTATACGGGCAATGCAATGATTTGATTTTGTTTACTCTTTTATTAGTTACAAAAAATGTACACTGCACAATGTCAATCACAACACCTAGCCATATAATATATTTAGTAGGACACCATTCACTCTTTTCGCCATTCGGAACAAAACCTGCCCTAATTAGATCCGCTTTAATTGCTATGCTCATCTGCTGAGAAGTTTCAAAATTTTCCGCCATTCCCAACCCATCATCAATGAACAAGACAACTCTCTTGCCCTCGCTGCGCCACTTAGTAACTAATGGCTTCAACGTTTTAGTGAATACATAAGCAGCCGAGTTCATGCCAAATGGGAGAACAGCGAAGACAAAATAACGCATAACTCCATTTTCAAATTGCCAACTAAATCCCAAATATTTATGGTAATCGGTATGGATTTCAATGTGGTGATAACCACTCTTTAAATCAAATTTGAACATAAAGTCGTTAGAATGCAATATATCTTTCACTGTGGATAAATCCTCACATTTAAATCTATGTTTAAACATTTAAACAAAAACTCATTGACGTGCCTAAGGTCCAGAATTAATCTCTTTTTCCCTTCGGCATTGACCGAGACAGTCAAAGGGTTAATAATATGAGGTGCGCATGCGCATTCAGAAATACTACCTATTTTTAGTAATTCTAAAATGGACGATTCTACAAAATCGTGGTCTTCCAAACTAGACTTATTATTTTGCATAAATTTTGAATCTGGGATTGAAATGAACGGAAGTCTATATCCGTACTTTACTGTATTCAAGACCACCTCTGAGGTAGTAACAGATTCCCCAAATTCAACATTGTGTGCCAGCCTTCCTTTAAAAATAATAATTTTACTAGTTGTCGCATGTTCAATATCGTCTCCGAATTGCATGTTTTCAAAATATGAAGAATCTGCTTCTATTGCAGTAGTGACATTTTCGTCAAGATAGGCGCTGCTCAAAAGACCAACGTTTTTAATGTCATTAACCGCTGTATCAAGGATACACTTGCTGGATACAGCCATATAATCTTTAAAATTAAGACTTATCTTATTATCAATGCCCGCAGCATTAATAGTGTAGCCTGACTGTTGTCTCGGACAATCACGTCGCCAGCGATCTCCCCCACATGAAAAACACGGGCCTCGTCTACGAGCAGCACCTGAGTCATCGGGCCAGCCGCGCCGCTATAACTTGTCGTCGCTGAACAGTAATCGCGTCTTTTCGGATTCTTCTTGTTCACCGTCTCTTTCGCCTTCTTAGACGCCCGCACTTCTGCCTTCCAATATCGTCTAATATGTAGTCCCGAACGTATTCCTACGCCGTTTTCCAACCGTGTTCCGATTTACCAGCTATCAGATTGAGTTTCTGACCTTTCTGCACAAAATCTATACCTGATTCAATCGATTCCGCAACTTTGTCCAGTCTATTTGAATGCAAAGCTTGTTGAGCCTCCGACAAAACTTCTAATGTCTGCTTATTGCATTTGAACGGGTCTTCATTCGCTTTACGTTTAAACGCATATGTTTCGGCGTATTTAAGTTTCTTAATCTCTCCCAACTGCACATCTGCGTGATTGCCTGCATTTTCTTCCAAACTTCTTTTATGCTGTCTATTTTCTCGTTTACGAGAGAGTTTATTGCTATTAATAACTGGTCATTATTTGCTGCAATCGCCTTTCTAAATTCTTGAGAAATATTATCTTGTACCGCCATTCGAGGGCTATCGAACCTCGTCGCAAAAAACATTTTCTCTCAAAACTAGGTGTTAACGCTACGGCTACTAGCATGTAGAATGACCAACGGTCAGAACGAGCGTAAACAGCTCAATTTGATTAACCAATCAGAATTAGCCATCATGGCAAACAATGTTGTGACGAAAGTCACCAACAAGCACTACACGTAATCCGTGTGAGCGAAACGTTGTTTTCACGCTTCACTGCGTGCCGCTGGAAAACACATTTCCGGTTTTAGCTATGCTCCGCCCATCTCTAGCTAAGCTCCACCCACACCTCGCTCGTGCTGGGATGGATCGATCTCTGAACACCTTGACTATCAATTTCTAAAAAAACTACACAGGTAAGCTGTTGAATATTTTGAAACTAGTACTAGGAAGTACAATAACCCTGATCATTTAGCACAATAGAGATAAAACATACAAAAATGACCATTTGTTGATCAAGAGAGGCGTGTTCCCGAAAAATGAGCAGCGGAATGAATGACTCAGAAACCGAGCCAGTCATTCCGGTGCCCAATTCTCGGAAACACTTCTCCCAGACCCGCAAATGGGCATCGGAACAATAGTCCTGATAATTAGTAATAACAACCTAGTTATAACTGCAACTTAAAATCACTGAGAACAGTTATAATGTGTATATCCCATTAGGTTAGCAATATGTTGAACAAAATGCCCATCTGTTGGACAGGAGTCAACTGTTTTCGAGGGCTCCTCACTGGAATCATTGGCTCAGCAACTGAACCTGTTGTTGCAGTGATTAATCTTCGAGAAGAGTCTTCTCCTGGTCTACACATATGCATATTCTATTAAATTATATTTAACAATCTGCGGACCGAAAGGTCAACTGCTCTTTGTGGGTTTACCACTGGAATGACTGGTTCACTGACTGAGCCTGTCATTCGGGTCATACATTTTCAGGAGGAGTGTTCTTTTGGTCTGCACATGATCATTTCCGAGCAATGTAATGCTAATAGTTCTTTGTGTTATCATTTATAAAGGCTCTCTCGTTTGCACACTCTCTCTCTCTCTCTCTCTTCTCTCTCTCTCTCTCTCTCTCTCTCTCTCTCTCTCACTCTCTCTCCCTCTTTCGCTCGCTGACTCGCGCGCTAGCTCACTCGCACGCTCGCTAATTTAACTACCGTTATATAATATTTCTATTTGAAAAGGATATGTGTATGTTAAACGAGCATGCCACAAGATCCTTTTCTCTAAATACATCTATTACAATAAAAATATGTTTTAAAAAAAGAAAAAAGAAAAAAAAAGAGAACCTTAAACATACAATGAAAGGACATTGGGGGCCTAGGAGAGGAGTGTTTCCGACAATGGAGCACTAGAATGACTGGCTCGGTAACCGAGTCAATCATTCCTGTGTCCAATTGTCGTAAACACTCCTCCGGACCAGCAAATGACCATTTCACATATCGCCAATCCAAAGGTTAGAGTTTCATGATAGTCATATAGTACATGCATGGAAAATACTTCTCCTAATGTAAATAGTTTTGTGTATGCATTGTGAAATTGTATTATACTTATTGTCCGTCACATTATTATGTGATTGTGCACACTTACGGGCCATATGCTTACTTTGTGACGAATATATCTATCGTATATTTTTCAACTTTCCCGATCCTTTATCATTAGAGCACGAAATGTAGACACAAAATAGGTTCCCTTGCTGTATAATTTTGATACTAATTTGACTGGATAGTGTTGCTGGCGACGGTATCAAGACCTTTCATTCAAATTATGCTTAAGATATGCAACAGCTTAATAGCATGACTTGAGTTCTAATACTAGTGTTGAAATGGTTAGATGTTGGCGTAGACCTACTATATTGGATGTAAACCCACGGGATTGTATGTACATGAGTTCATGTGCATGTGGAAGTGAGTGTGTGTGATTGGGAGTGCATGTGCTTTAATGAGTTCTTAATTTCAGTAAACTATATATGCCTAATTAACCTTTAAGATACAAACCTTCGATTGAACCGAAGTGCTATGTCAAATTTGGTGATTCTTCCGCTCTTTGACCCATGAATGCACAAGCCTAGAAACACGTCCATAAAATCGGCTAGAGAAATGACCATTTGCAGTCCAGAGGACTATTTTTGAAAATTTATAACAGGAATGACAGGCGCGATAATCGAGCCGGTCTTTCCGGTGGTAAATTTCCAAGAATGGCATTGTCTTGTTCTGGAAACGGACATTTCACAATAGATAGACCTAATTGAGGTTTTCCTGACAAATTTAGTCACTAAAGGGTTAAGACATTCGACGGCGTGGGTAATGATAATAATTTTACTAAATCTATTGTTTCTGTATGTATGTATAATCGTATGTTATAATGTGCTTAGCTGTATTTGTCTACGAAATTGAGAATTAGTTTCTATATTTTAGCACATAAAAATATCGTTATTTCTATTTCTTGCATTGTTTCCAAAGCATTTCAGCAGAAAAGAAAGGAATTTACTTTACAATGCTGAATATATCAATGCTAATTTGATTGAAAGTTTGCTGCGGTTGAAAGCATCAGTAGCTTTTGTTCAAATTACTCTTAATACATTCAGAATATTATATGAATATAAGAAATAGATTCCCTAAGTTCCTTGTCTGTACATAGATGTATAAATTTGTACATATTATATATATATTAAAAAAAATGTGTATATATGTTAATGAGGGCCTCTGCTAGATCAAGCCGTGTACTTGAAGTGCTACCCTCAATAAATAAAGATTATTATTATTATTATTATTATTATTATTATTATTATTATTATTACTAATTTGACTGGGTGCTGTTGCTGAATAAGGCAGCAACAGCGCCCAGTCAAATTAGTTTCAAACTATTCAACAGCATGTTTATTGAATAGCAAAGAATTACAAAGATATACAGTTCATACAACATGTCGGACCATTTGAGATTTGGTGACGGTTTATATGGAACCCTTTGTGACGTAATGATTATGACGTCATCATACATGCGCTGAGCTGGCGCTTCGAATAACTCCTCGCGCCCAACAAATCAGTAGGAATGGCTTTAAATAGCTCTGTAAATATAATATTTAAGATCCGATATCATGCGGTTTTTAACAAGATGCATTGTATATTCATGTATTTACTCGCAGACATGCATTAATCCATGTTTCTGTTGCAAACGTCTGAATAAACGTGATTTTAAAATCCCAACAAACCATATAGTACAGGGCGATACAGTACAGGGCGATACAGTACAGGGCGATACAGTACGGGGCGATACAGTAGGGGGCGATACAGTACGGGGCGATACAGTACGGGGCGATACAGTACGGGCGATACAGTACGGGGCGATACAGTACGGGCGATACAGTAGGGGGCGATACAGTACGGGGCGATACAGTACGGGCGATACAGTACGGGGCGATACAGTACGGGGCGATACAGTACGGGGCGATACAGTACGGACGATACAGTACGGGGCGATACAGTACGGGGCGATACAGTACGGGGTGATACAGTACGGGGCGATACAGTACGGGGCGATACAGTACGGGGCGATACAGTACGGGCGATACAGTACGGGGCGATACAGTACGGGCGATACAGTAGGGGGCGATACAGTACGGGGCGATACAGTACGGGCGATACAGTACGGGGCGATACAGTACGGGGCGATACAGTACGGGGCGATACAGTACGGACGATACAGTACGGGGCGATACAGTACGGGGCGATACAGTACGGGGTGATACAGTACGGGGCGATACAGTACGGGGCGATACAGTACGGGCGATACAGTACGGGGCGATACAGTATGGGGCGATACAGTACGGGGCGATACAGTACGGGGAGATACAGTACGGGGCGATACAGTACGGGGAGATACGGTACGGGCGATACAGTATGGGGCGATACAGTACGGGGCGATACAGTACGGGCGATACAGTACGGGGTGATACAGTACGGGGAGATACAGTACGGGCGATACAGTACGGGGAGATACAGTACGGAGCGATACAGTACGGGGAGATACAGTACGGGCGATACAGTACGGGCCGATACAGTACGGGGAGATACAGTACGGGGCGATACAGTACGGGGAGATACAGTAAGGGCGATACAGTATGGGGCGATACAGTACGGGGAGATACAGTACGGGGCGATACAGTACGGGGCGATACAGTATGGGGCGATACAGTACGGGGCGATACAGTACGGGGCGATACAGTACGGGGAGATACAGTATGGGGCGATACAGTACGGGGATATACGGTACGGGCGAAACAGTATGGGGCGATACAGTATGGGGCGATACAGTACGGGGCGATACAGTACGGGGCGATACAGTACAGGTCGGAAATAACATAATATGTTTCCAAAACAAAAACAGAAACATTTTAGTACAACTTTGAACACGATCTAAGAAACATTCTGCTGAATGTTTTGAACATAATTGGATTGGAAGACGTTGCTACCTTAGGCAGGCAGCAATGACGTCCAGTCCGATTATGGCCAAAATATTCAACAGCATGTGATAAGTTATTTCTGGGCTGTACTGTATGTCATGATGTTGTGTACATTCATGTATTTACTCGCAGACGATTAAAGGATTAACCTATTTACTCTAAGAACTGAATATTTTAGAAGCAGGTGAAAATTCTCGTGGTGAGGAACATAATCAGCAAATGTCATCAACTGCACCGTCATTTTATACCAGTACAAAATCACAACCACGATCTAAATACACTCCGAAAACACACTTTTCTAATGCTAACATTAAGCCAATCAAGTGTATGTTTTGTGACAAAGCTCATAAAGCCAATAACTGTCCTACCGTTACCACACGGGATGAACGTTTGGTGATTATTCGTAAGAGAAACCTATGCTTCAACTGTCTAAATAGCCATCGCGTCGCACACTGTAATTCTAAATATCGGTGTAGATTATGCAATCGAAAACATCACACAAGTATTTGTGATAATGCAGGCCAACCACAAAAGCCTACCCAGTCTCAGATTTCAGTAGAACCCCAACAAGAAACAAGTCTTAAGTCGAGTTCAACAGTTCATGCAGCATTGACTCCAAGATTTTCAGGTAAAACACAGCAGAAAGTACCGGCCACACTTTTGAAATCCGCAATAAGCACCATCGCTTCAGACACAGTTAAGGCAGAAGCAAATGTACTTTTCCATGAGGGTGCGCAACGCTCATTCATTTCTAGTCAATTAGCCAGAAAGTTGGAACTTAAAACAGAAAAAGTAGAGTCAATATCATTGTCAACATTCGGTGGTAATTCTAACATCGGTTAAGCATGGCGACATCACTACAGTTTATATCATAGCAGCCACTGGTGAGTGAATACCAATCGAAGCAATTGTAATTCCCACGATAGCTATGCCACTTCAGAATTTCATTACCACGGACATATGTAATATTTCACATCTCAGAGGACTTAAGTTGGCCCATCCAATAACCACAGAAGACAGTTTTGAAATATCATTACTCATAGGTGTGGACCATTATTGGGACATTGTTGGATCTGTGGTCATTAGAGGTGTTGGCCCAACTGCAGTTCAGTCCAAGATTGGATATCTTTTATCAGGTCCCATTCCTCAGTGTACAACATTAGTGAACCAAACCAGTATTCTTCATGTACTTACTTCATGCAAAGATGATGAGCAAATAATAGAGCAATTTTGGAATCTCGAGTCCATGGGCATTCAGGTAAATGAAGAAACATATTCTTACAAACAGTTTCTAGACAATTATCAAAGCAACTCTGTTAGACAGATAGATGGGAAGTATTGTGCGAAGCTACCATGGAAGGAAAGCCATCCTAATTTACCAACCAATTACGCAGTTGCCGAAATGAGAACCAGACAGATGGTTCGTAGGTTAGGTAAGAATCCCGATTTATTAAGACAATATTCAGACATAATTCGAGAACAGAAGGATCGAGGATTCGTTGAGATCGCTAGTTTTGAAGCTAAGAAAGAACATTACATACCTCATCATCCAGTTTACAAGGAGTCGGCAACAACACCTATGAGAATAGTGTACGATTGCAGTCGCAAGCAATCAGTAAACCAGCCAAGTCTTAATGATTGTCTTCTTCCAGGTCCTCCTGTACTTAATGATCTTACATCCTTATTAGTCCGGTTTCGCACCCATACATATGGTATTGTTACTGACATTAAAAAAGAATTTCTCAATGTTGCGTTAGACGAAGAAGATCGTGACATGACTCGATTCTTTTGGCTAAGTGACCCAGATGACCCTGAAAGCGAATTTGATATTTACAGATTCAAGGTAGATTTGTTCGGCGCAACAAGTTCACCATTTGTTTTAAGTGTGACACTAGCCAAACATCTTACAAAGTCAGATAAGCCAGTCGCAAAGATTTTAAAGCGCGATATTTATGTGGACAATGTTGTTTCTGGAGCGGCTAGTGAAGATGAGGCTGTTGAGTACTACCATAGCACCAGATCTGTGATGCTAGCAGGTACTTTTAATTTACGTTCGTGGTCATCAAACAACTCTGCATTACAGCAATGTGCAGCCATAGAAGGTGTTCAAGATTCATCTGAGAATGTTAAGATACTAGGACTTTTATGGCATATTTCATCTGACACGCTCAGGTATTCACCTAGTAAGCTGTTCGTCAGTGATATCGGAGGCTTCATCTCAAAGCGTGGAATCTTACAGAATATATCACGCGTTTATGATCCACTTGGTTTACTCAGTCCAGATACTATTACGGCTAAGATTTTAATGCATACATTATGGCTACAGAAACTTGATTGGGACATGCCAGTGTCACAAGAGATTGAAGAACGGTGGAGAGTGTTGGCGCAGGATTTGGAAGAGGCGCAACTTCTTGCATTGCCCAGGCGTTATTTTGGACAATCAACAAGGGGTTCTCATGAGACTGTGGAATTACACATTTTTACAGATGCTAGCACCAAAGCTTATTGTGCTGTTGCATACATTGTTTGTGGTGAGAACTCAGCATTAGTAATGGCAAAGAACCAGAGTAGCTCCACTTAAACAGCTGACGTTACCTAAGCTAGAGTTGATGGGCGCAGTAGTAGGTGTACGTCTTGCGACACATGCACAATTATCCTTAGTGATTGCTAAAACAGTATTCTGGACAGACAGTCAAATCGTATTACATTGGCTTTCCTCTACAAAGCAGCTAAATCTTTTTGTTAGAAATAGAGTGGAAGAAATTAAGGGCCTAACATCGGGATCCATATGGAATTATTGCCCTACAAGTGATAACCCAGCAGATTTATTAACTAGGGGCATTACTGCAGGCAGATCAAAAACATCAGAGATTTGGAATAGCCCCCCCCCCATGGCTGGAAACCTGGTCAGTACAGGGCTTTACTAATGTTTTGTGTCATGATGTGAATATTGAAAATCATGAAGAGCTTCTCACATCACAGTCTAGTCAGAACAATGCGATCGTGACAGAATCTGATAGCGTAAACAATTATTGTATTGACATTATTCGCTATAGTAGCTTAGTGAAGCTTCAAAGTATTACAGCGTGGGTATTCAGATTTATAAACAATATCAGGAAGGTAAAGCCCACAAGAATCGGACCATTATCAGTTTATGAGTTAGTGGATGCTCAGAATTTCTGGATAAAAGAATGTCAGCAAACATCATTTTCAGAGGAGTTAGTAAACCTGAATTCGCCATCTGTAAGCAGACTGCCTTTTGTAAGACAACTGAGATTATATCTAGCAGATGGAATTATTCGTTGTGGTGGGAGAATTCATAACGCACCTCTTCGCGATTCAGCAAAGTTTCCAATTCTTCTATCAGCAAACCAACACTTCACATTACTCGTCGTTAGGGATGCACATATACGTATGTTTCACTCCGGTCTCAATGCAACACTTACTCATCTTCGACAAAAATACTGGATTCCAGCCGGACGTCAGTATGTTAAAAACTACTTCATCACTGCGTTACTTGTCGTAAAGTCAATGGACCATCTTATCGTGCACCAGATTTAGCACCTTTACCTGCTGTACGAACTGAAGAGTCGTGGCCATTTGCGGTAACTGGAGTAGATTTCATTGGAGCTTTATATGTCAAATCAGAAGGTGGTGAGACGAAGGCTTACATTTGTTTATTTACATGTGCAAATACTAGGGCAGTTCACTTAGAAGTCATCACAGTTTTGTCAGTGGATACATTCCTTGAAGCTTTCCGTCGTTTTGTGAGCCGAAAATCCTCACCGAGAATAATGATATCTGACAATGCGTCAACATTCCAATCAGCTTCAGATACAATTACCCAGATATTTCTGTCATCAGTTTTAATCGATGAACTAGCAAAGAGGGGAGTGGATTGGCGTTTTATTCCAAAACGTGCCCCGTGGTATGGCGGATTCTGGGAACGTTTAATAGGGTTAACAAAAACAGCTTTGAAGAAAATCCTTGGTAGAACTAAGATTAGTCTCGCAACTTTACAAACAATAATCACTGAAGTTGAAACGATCATTAATGACCGTCCCTTGACATATGTATCATCTGACTATAAAGATGAACAACCACTCACACCATCAAACTTACTATATGGTTGACGTGTCACATTGTTACCTCATGCACAAATAGACAATGATTTGTTAGACGATCCAAACTATACTGATGATTCAACACTGAACAAACGTGATAGAGTCCAAGCTCAAATTATTCAACATTTTTGGACCCGTTGTCGTCGTGAATACTTAACGTCATTGCGTGAACAACATCGTGGTAGTGGAAATAATGAACAGTGGATCAGAGTTGAAGAAGTCGTATAGATACATGATGTTTCGAAACGCGTGAATTGGAAACTCGGGAGGATAGACTCTTTCATTTACGGGAACGATCGTCTTATACGTGCTGCGAACATTCGAACTGCAAACGGATTTACTAGTAGACCAATTACAAAACTATATCCATTAGAAGTGATCAGCTCAGATCTTAATTCAGTCCATGAAATAGCAACAAAACTATATCAGCATCCAATTGTATCACGCCCTCGTAGACAGGCAGCAGAACTAGGCAGACAGCGAATCAGTGATTGGACTAGACAGCTTTCATCATCAGTTTAAGAGAGACTTTGCTCTGTGTCAAGGACACACACACATATTTCAGTTACTTTAACATTCATGGTTTCAAGACATTTACCTGCTGATTTGTAATTTTTTAGTGCGGTCCATACATGTCTAAGGTCGATTGACATGATTTATAATTTTTGAGTGCGGTCCATACATGTCTACGGTCTATTGACATGATTTGTAATTTTCGATTGCGGTCCATACATATCTAAGGGTTATTGACATGATAAGTATTTTTTTGATTGAGGTTTATGCCTGTCAAAGGCTAATGACATAATTGTTAAATTTATGTTGTACATAATTACATTTCCATTTGTGGTCCTCCGGAGAATGTCCGAGATTTGACATTTCATAGTACGGTATGGCAATTTCAATTGGGCCGATTTTATCGGTGACCAATCTAGTTATTGATGTCGATGGGCGAGAGAGGGGCCTGATGGTTCGACGAGCAGTTTTTTGACACCACGTTAACAAGAGTTGCTTGACTATAATGTTTCATAATAGAGCTTAAATATATCAAGAAGTTTCATGGCCAAGAGTTTCATGGGCCACCGCAGAAATAAAGGGCTGTTTATAATTGCTGTTATCATCTCATTATGCGTTATATTTTCGTGCTTTATTGACTGCTACCTGTTTTCGTCCACATCCAAAACACAACTAGAACAAGAAATCCGTCAGTTGTGCCCTCCAATACTTAGGAGCTGCAAATCTTATAGCTTTATAGTTTAGTTTATTCTCAACAACTACACATAGTTACAGAAAGAAAGTATATACAAAATGTACAATGTTATACTATTAATGTATAAATACTTAATATCATTATTTCATCAAACAATATAGTATTCAAGAAACTGTAGTTTCTCTAATTTAACTCGATCCATGCCTGTTTGTTATTCATATCCACACACAGATTCTCCTATAGGCATTTTGTGCATGTTAAAGGACTGGAAAAGGCGACCATCAAATCAGCCGACTGGTTAGCCCATACCATAATATAAAAGATACCACGACCGCCCGCTCAAATTTTCATCACATTCTAAAGGTATTATCTAACGACATTCGATAGTCTCTCGTCCCCCACCACAGCTATATAAAGGATCGATCGATCCCTAAATATTTGCATATTGAATGCCCATTTACAGATCTATAGAAGACGACTTTTGACATTTTTCCCCACTCGAATGACTGGTTCGGTTATCGAGCCAGTCATTCAAGTGATACATTTTCAAAAATCACATTCTCTTGGTCTGCAAATGGACATTCCTCAACACCTGTTTTAGCCGACTTCGTCATGAAAGAGTTAAACACATTTTAGTCCACGAGCCAGGGTGGATATTGGCCACATTTTAGTCCACGAGACAGGGTGGATATTGGTACCATCTTGGAGCATAAAACAAGAACCATATAATTGTTTTAGTATACCATAGAACAAGACAAAAATGTATAATGGACTTTCCAAAAGGGTAGCTCAAGCCAGTTATGCATTTTTAAAGATGTTATCACCAGACGTTAAAAATGCACTTAATTTGCTTATCCGCAGCACATATTTAATCATAAGTATGCCATAATATGTGATGAGGATGGGCAAAATAACTGCAATCTTAGCTGCAACAAGTCTGTCTACCTGCTTCTCCCTCTGCCAGTCAGTACGTATGTTGTTTTTCTTATTATTGTCAAGCATTAGTTCTATGAACGCTGCCATTGACAGCGCACTGGCACTAGCACTAGGCACTAGGACATAGCTCATTCATCATCTGGAATGTAATTTTTACCTTTTACAATTTTTTTATCTGAGTGGGTTCGAACCCTAGTAATTCTGCGGCACCTTCCGCCTATCGTTTGGAAAGCCAGTGCTCTACCACTAGACTAGCATCCAGAGGACAGAAATCCACTTTCACCAGACCAAGTTTCAACCACCCGTCTCACAAGCACACGAATTGACTGGAATTGATGGTGGACATTCCAGATATTTTAATTTAGGTTTTTGAGGCTCATCCTGCTATATCACTAGGCACTCGCAAGTATGTAGGTCTTTTGTTGTTTTTTCTCTTTTCTTTATTTTCAAGCATTAAAAGTGAGCATGCTATTTTTAACTTAAAATTGGAGGAGATGGACACGTCCCTGTGTCTTCAGAAGATAGCAAAATAAGTTGAGCAGGGGGGGGGGGGTTATTTCGACATCCAGTAGCCATCCATGTATACCTACTACACTAGCGTTCAACAACTCGAATTGGTTTGGAGAAACGCTCCGAGAAAGTGGAACATCGCATCGGATCGATGGAATTGTCGTGCAACCATAAGTATCCACCGCAGATCCCCCACCAGTGATGTCGGATGTAGAAGTAAAGAGGAAACGTAGTATCACGCCAGTTTCAAAGTGCACAGATTAATAACATATTGTGTTCTGACGTAAGACACACCAGATCAATCTATCACTGTTCGTGGACAGGCTTCACATCTTAGGCCGATCTTACTTCGTTACAAACATGAATGGCCTGACGTTTCATCTATCATCATCATTGCTGAGGACACAGATGCCATTCTCTTATGTTTGGCATTCCAGATCAGAATAGATTGCAATATGTTTGTTAGGTGCGGATCTACAATGCTCACCAGGTTAATTGATATAAGCAAAGTTGTCACAGCAGTTGGGAAGGATGTATGTGATGCATTGCTAGGAATGCATGCATGCATGCACTGGATGTGACACAGTTAGTGCTTTCAGTGGTCGTGGAAAAGTTGGTGCTCTGAAGGTAATACCACATACCAAAAATATTTGCTAAATTATGAGAAAACTGGTCACTGGCGTCTGACCTATTGAGTTGCCTGAAAGAGAGCACATGTTGTTTGTATGTTGCTCGATCCGACATTACCGAGGTATACGAGATGCGTTACTAACTATTCAGATCTAAGAATGGAGATGTTGAATCATATGTTACCACCGTGTAGAAACGGTCTTCAAATGCACGCTAGCAGAGCTAATTATCAAGCAGCCATCTCGCATCGTAGCCTGAAGGCTCACCCCAACATACCAATCCCTCTAGAAACCAACGGTTGGGTCTTTGGTGATGATGAACAACTCTAGATTCGCGGGATGGCCAACTTCTACCGTTTCTATCGTGTAAGTGCACAAGGAACGGTCTTCTTATCTCGCGTACCTGCATCACAAATGGAATTAAATGCACAGATTCATGCTTGTTGCAGCCATGTGATATCATGGGGGATGATGTGTGTGTGTGTGTGTGTGTGTGTGTGTGTGTGTGTGTGTGTGTGTGTGTGTGTGTGTGTGTGTGTGTGTGTGTGTGTGTGTGTGTGTGTGTGTGTGTGAGAGAGAGATAAATTTAAAGAGAGAGAGAGAGAGAGAGAGAGAGAGAGAGAGATAGAGAGAGAGAGAGAGAGAGAGAGAGAGAGAGAGAGAGAGAGAGAGAGAGAGAGAGAGAGAGAGAGAGCGCATATTGATGACGGTTCTGATGATAATAGCAGAGACATTGAACACTATTAACTTAAGAGATTATCAGTACACGCGAGAAATGATAAAAACACGTACTATGTGACTATGTGATAATAGACAATATAGCATTAGTGAAATGGAGTCGATGTTAAATTTACATGATTGTACAGTTATTGGAATTTCAGCACTGATGAATACTAATTATATGATTTGCGAATTCCACCTGAGATGATTTATTTAGACGTACAATTACTGGATTTAGACAAAACATTGATGAATATTAATCGCAGCGATTATATGAGACAATACTGATATGCATTCTATGTGGCAATGCATGGTAGGAATGGACAATGTGATTCGTGAATTTCAACTATGATGTTAATTTATATATACAATCCCTGGATTTCGACAAAACTTCAATGAATATTAATCTCGGAGATTATCTGTACTCTTGAGTGAGACAATGATGACTGTGCACTCATTGCTGTGATTTAGGAATGGTGATTTGTGAACATCACCTCTGGCGTTTCAGTCAAATGTACAGTTATTGGATTATCGGTAACACCGTGACATTGATGAACATTATCTTGACAACGTGCTTAGTGAATTCCACTTCAGGTCTTGCAATTAGATTTACGATTATTTTTGTTAGGTGCGGATCTACAATGCTCACCAGGTTAATTGATATAAGCAAAGTTGTCACAGCAGTTGGGAAGGATGTATGTGATGAATTGCTAGGAATGCATGCATGCATGCACTGGATGTGACACAGTTAGTGCTTTCAGTGGTCGTGGAAAAGTTGGTGCTCTGAAGTTTCTAGGTAATACCACATACCAAAAATATTTGCAAAATTATGAGAAAACTGGTCACTGGCGTCTGACCTATTGAGTTGCCTGAAAGAGAGCACATGTTGTTTGTATGTTGCTCGATCCGACATTACCGAGGTATACGAGATGCGTTACCAACTATTCAGATGTAAGAATGGAGATGTTGAATCATATGTTACCACCGTGTAGAAACGGTCTTCAAATGCACGCTAGCAGAGCTAATTATCAGGCAGCCATCTCGCATCGTAGCCTGAAGGCTCACCCCAACATACCAATCCCTCTAGAAACCAACGGTTGGGTCTTTGGTGATGATGAACAACTCTAGATTCACGGGATGGCCAACTTCTACCGTTTCTATCGTGTAAGTGCACAAGGAACTGTCTTCTTATCTCGTGTACCTGCATCACAAATGGAATTAAATGCGCAGATTCATGCTTGTTGCAGCCATGTGATATCATGGGGGATGATGTGTGTGTGTGTGTGTGTGTGTGTGTGTGTGTGTGTGTGTGTGTGTGTGTGTGTGTGTGTGTGTGTGTGTGTGTGTGTGTGTGTGTGTGTGTGTGTGTGAGAGAGATACATTTAAAGAGAGAGAGAGAGAGAGAGAGGGAGGGAGAGAGAGAGAGAGAGAGAGAGAGCGAGAGAGAGAGAGAGAGAGAGAGCGCATATTGATGACGGTTCTGATGATGATAGCAGAGACATTGCACACTATTAACTTTAGAGATTATCAGTACAAGCGAGAAATGATAAAAACACGTACTATGTGACTATGTGATAATAGACAATAGCATTAGTGAGATGGAGTCGATGTTAAATTTACATGATTGTACAGTTATTGGAATTTCAGCACTGATGAATACTAATTATATGATTTGCGAATTCCACCTGAGATGATTTATTTAGACGTACAATTACTGGATTTAGACAAAACATTGATGAATATTAATCGCATCGATTATATGAGACAATACCGATATGCATTCTATGTGGCAATGCATGGTAGGAATGGACAATGTGATTCGTGAATTTCAGCTATGATGCTAATTTATATATACAATCTCTGGATTTCGACAAAACATCAATGAATATTAATCTCGGAGATTATCTGTACTCTTGAGTGAGACAATGATGACTGTGCACTCATTGCTGTGATTTAGGAATGGTGATTTGTGAACATCACCTCCGGCGTTTCAGTCAAATGTACAGTTATTGGATTATCGGTAACACCGTCGTGACATTGATGAACATTATCTTGACAATGTGCTTAGTGAATTCCACTTCAGGTCTTGCAATTAGATTTACGGTTATTGGACTGTTTGCAAAAATGACATCGATGGATATTAACTTGAGGTATTTCAATCACATGTACAGTTACAGGATTTTAGGCAAAACAGTGCCATTGATGGAAATTAGCTTCATGAAGTATCAACACACCTAAGGTCACCCAATAATGAATACATTTCTTCATTATTATGCCATCAGGACCAACATGTTTCATGAATTTCACCTCTACCATTTCATTTAGATATACAATTAATCGATTGTCAGTAACCTAGACACTAAGCTAATCTGCAGAAAAGTCCATCATGTGGTTTTGTAGTCTAGATACATAAAGGTATAAAAAACATCATTATGTTTTGTGCTCACAGATGGTACGAATTTGTAAAATTTGGCTTCCTCGCTCATGGACTATTTTGCTAAATATGTCATTTATATTAACTATTAATTGCATTCCAACTTGAGGGCGATGATCTACGGACGAGTCCTGATTTCACAACGAAGTCACCATGGTGACCATCTCTCCGTATTTATCCGAAAAATGTGGATTTTTTTATCAGGCCTCCGGATTTCCGGACATCCTGCTAAATATCCTGATTTCTTTTGTTGATTTAGCAATATTCTTGAAATAATTAATCGGTTACCCGTTTTCGTTTAATATAGGGCAATTTTGACCCTACTCAGGTCGACCCTATTAATGTGAGAAGCCATATGATTTATTTATACAGAATTATAGTAATATTAGCTGACAGGTTATAGTTTAAATTGATGACGTGTATGCATTTCTGCGCGCTCACATATGCAAACACTGGAAGAGACAAATCGCGCGCTGTCGCGATAAGTGCGAAAATAGCAAACTGCACGCTCTCGCGTTCGTACGAAGTTATTTTCCGGACAAAAAAATGACAAGCTGCGTGGTCGCCCTGCAGATTTCCAATTATTTTGGATGCTACCGGGTACGTGATTTTCCGCTAATTGATAGCGGTATTATATTTACATCCAACTCCAGCACAAGTACTGTCGGTATTATATTTACATCCAACTCCAGCACAAGTACCGTCGGTATTATATTTACGCCCAACTCCAGCACAAGTACTGTCGGTATTGTATTTACATCCAACTCCAGCACAAGTACTGTTGGTATTATATTTACATCCAACTCCCGCACAAGTACTGTCGGTATTATATTTACATCCAACTCCAGCACAAGTACTGTCGGTATTATATTACATCCAACTCCAGCACAAGTACTGCCGGTATTATATTTACATCCAACTCCAGCACAAGTACTGTTGGTATTCTCAATTTCCACATGCTAGTTAGAATTATATATAGCCATTTATTGATATAGTTTCGCGCAATAGTGTCTACATTCAGAGATAAATTTATTTTATAAACTAATGTTCTAGACTAGGCAAATAATCTCAAAAGTTCTTTAGAAATAACATCATGGGTACCTAAATGTTACAAGCAGTCATCCATGCTCAGGCTTTATCTATGACGTCTACCTCTCACAAAAAGGCTGGATGACATGGTTTATTGTGATTTTTTACCGTGTGGTGACCTATTTTGCGAATGATAGTGCCCGACCATTATCGCAATACTGAGATATACACATAATAGAGGGTAAATCAACTAATCATTGACCTAGAGAGCGGAATTTGGTGTCAAAATGTTAGGAATCGTGCGGCCTATGGACTTGTTAAATATATAGAACGATGCTGTCGCTATGCTTGATAGGATAGCAGAAAACATGAAAAAATACATCTTAATTCCATTTTGGTTTCATAACTTCATGGGTAAACATGTCTCTAAAACTTCTTCCATTCATAGGCCATTCTGGAGATGGCTATATCAAAACAATTTCATTTCAATTCTCGACAGAATAACACCAGACAATAGTATATGTAATTCAATAATCACTCATTAACATAGCATCTCCCCCCTCCCCCCAGCCACCCACCCCCTATTATTACACGAATGTCAGAGAATGAATAATTGGATTTATCTGGAAATTAAATTTTACTTTATCCACACTTCACAATACGCTGCTGATATTGCATCAATTACTATAATAAGTAAATAAAAGAACTGATATCATAATACGTTTATATCCTAGCTACCATTCAATTGAATCACCGTGTTCTAGTATAATCTCACCACATCAGTTTGCATTGGGGGTGTATCATGAGATTATTGTCCACTGCACAAAAGAACAAATTCCTGCCAAATAATTTTAGTGGTCTATGTCCAGGAACGTACTTGCAAAAATAAACGGTCAGTCACAAAAATCCAGACAATTGCAAATATTAGCTATGAATCACAAATAATACACGGTCATCTTCAATATTTTAATCCACACAGTACCCTCCAAACCTATTCTGAGAAGAAATTGTTTGCAAGTATAAGCTAGGAATCACAAAGAAGACATTATCATCATCAGGATATTTGTCCACACAGTTAGATGCACAATCTTATTACCTTCATACCAATTTTAGGCAGAAATTGTTTGCAAATATAAAATATCGATCACAATGCATCAGCATCAAGGGTTTAGTTCACACAGATGCACAATCCTGTTATCTCTGCATGTCTTACACGAATGAGTTCACTTGACTGGTATATAATATTAAATGAATGGAAACATTGAATTAATAATCAGTCGGATTCATCATCATCATCCATCGTGGTGAAAGGGTTTTGGCAAATATCATCACTACATGCACACGAACCTGTGCATCGCAACCGCTTGGATCTGCAAGTGCATCCCGTAGTTGCACAGTTTTTACATTTACAGTACACAGTATATGCAAATTCATGTGGTAGGGGCTCATCAGCTGTGGGTGTAATATACCACTGGTAGGATCCTTGTACCAACCATTGTCTATAGGTGAATCAATGTCAGGATATCGGTTATCTGCCGAATACCAAACCTGGCTTTGATAGTGTGCACGTTTGATGTGTTGCACGATACAATTTTCAGTTGGAGGAAGTTTTTCTCGAGCTTTAGCATCTTTCTGGAATAATCTTAAACGCCCCTCATTGATGGCTGTATCATTGCTACTTGGTGAATAGACTGCAAAAGTACTCCTACTTGTTTCTCTGTGGTGTCAGAAAGAGGTCCATGTCCAAGATTATCTAATAAAATTGCATGATTTTGGAATGTCTTCCAGGTCGATTATTTACCATGTCCACTTAGCTGGCTGACTGTGTCACAAACTGGCAATGCATACTACGCTATGATGTTCCTTCGGAAGGATGTAGACAATTGAATGGTATGAATAGCAACAAATCGTCGCTGTTGTGCAGTGTCGCTTCTCATCCATACGTCCTTGCCCAATTTCTGTGCGAGGTGAACCAGAAGCACCAGTACATCTGTGTCTCCACATGAGATAATGAGACGTTCAAACCCAGCTTGACAAGCGGCACCAGCATGTAGAATAATGTGTATATCGGCCTCTTCATGCGTAGATTCCAATTTACCATTAATAATTGTACATGTTTAATGTTCTGTCGCTGAGACTGTGTCATGGATCACACCTTCCTGTAGGAGCTTTCCAAGCACAGCCTTGTTTGTGGATCGTAGATGTCCAGCTGTATCAGCTAAGGAGAGCGGAACAAGAGATAATTAAGCTTTTTCAGATCTATTTCCGGTCCTACATCTTTAGCCGCCAAAAGCCGCTGAAAGATTACTTTGTCTACTTTTGCTCTTTTACTACTTTGTGTTGGCTCGTTTTGGTTTTAACACTATACATAGTTTTGAGACTAACACTCTGCGATCTTTTTTGTTTCGTGTGGAACCCTACCTATTTTTGCACAGTTAAATCTGCACAAACTCTGCGATTGTATCTTTCCGTATTTTTTAGCTGTGAGCAAAGTTGTCTAAATGCCTTCAGGGGCGTCCGAGTCGCAAGACAGGTCAGGTATTGACAATTTGTATTAAATACTGAGAATCTTTCAAGTTGATCCATTAGTTTTTTTTACATCTTCTCTGTTCCCTTTGATCCTTGCAGTGCCAACGTCCTTGTTAGCAGAAGGTGGATGTCTCATCAACAGGTCGGCTACACTCATTGTATGCCAAACACTATTTGTTCCTGGCACTGTCTGACCGGGTAATCCATATTAAACCACCTGCCACCTTTCCCACCCTATTCAGATGTTCCAATACCAGGTCAATACCAATCTGATTGAATGATTTATGTGTGGTTTTCACAACCAAAGTTTCCATTCATGAACTATTTGTGCACATCTGGATCGGAAACTTCCAACTGGTTCACGTCTGTTGCATACACAAGCCCCCATCTCATATATACACCTGTGCAAAAGTTAAGCACCACCCTATTTTTACGCACATGCGAGGGTATATTCATGTGCTATGAAGAAAGCAATAGCATACACATTTATGTACCCATCCATCTTAGTGCAAGAGGTAATAATGCAACTAGAGGAATGCTGATTATGATGGTGGGGAAACACTGTATGTTTTTGTTTGAACTTGAAAACGAGGCCTGAATATGGTTACGTTGACACAACTGACAACTATTGCCCTACAGTTGACACACGTGGCTAGATTGTCATTAATGGTGTCTGAAAACGAAGTTTAACATCTGTGCACGAGTTTGAGACTGTCATTATTAATACCGGGTATATCCACCTTGTGCCTGGATGACGGCCTTGACACGACGTCTCATGCTGGTCACCAACCGACTGATACGCCATTGTGGTATTCGTTGCCATTCAAGATGGAGTGCGTCTGTTAATTCCTGTAGGTTCTGCACAGGAGGATCCCTCCTTCTCACCATGTTTCCCAGAATGTCCCAGATATGCTCAATAGGGTTCATGTCAGGGCTCCTTGCCGGCCATGGTAGGGTTTCGATGGCATTCTGGCGGAGGTATTCATGCACAGCTCTAGCACGATGTGGTCGGGCGTTGTCATCCATGAATATAGGGTGGGTTCCAGGTGCATGATTTACAAAATGAGGGACCACAACTCTATCCAGTATGGAATCTTGATATCTTTGTCCATTTAGTGTTCCAGGTACAGTCAACAGATCCAGCTTACAATCAAATGAGATGCACCCCCATATCATAACGGAACCTCCACCAAATGGAACTTCTTCCATGATGTTACGCTGGTCGTACGCCGTGCGTCTGGACCTCCATACACGAGTTCGACCATCTGTGGCATGAAGCAGGAACCGACTTTCATCGGACCAGTGTACCCGTCTCCAGGATCTCATGTTCCAGTGTCTTCTTTCGTTGCACCACCTCAGACGCTCCTCTTTGTGGTGTGCAGTGAGGAGAGGACGTCTGACAGGTCTCCTAGCTTTCATGCCAGCAGCATACAGTCTCCTTTTGACGGTAGACATTGACACTCTATTGCGCGTTTCCCATTGCTGGCTGAGCACTCTGCTGTTGGTGAATGGAGATCTCCTAACAAGGCGTACTAGGGCTCGATCATCACGGGCAGTAGTCTTCTTCGGTCTTCCAGATCTAGGCCTGTCGTTCACCTCGTTAGTTTGCCCATGTTTTGCAATCAAACGACTGATTACAGTATGGTTAATGTTCAGCTGTCTGCCAATCTCTCTGCATGACATACCAGTGGTATGCATGCCTATGATTTGCCATTTCACACGATCACTTAACCTTCGTCTTGCCATAGCGGTTCACAATCAAGAGCTAATTCTCTCTGTACAAATAAACCACGGTCATGAACACAACATTCCTAATCTTGTCGCCTAAATCTGTATGTAATGTTCTACACCTCAAACTGGACTTTTACATAACTGAACACGTGTGCTGTTTCCCGCCACGCACGGACATCAAGCGGCGTGAAGTCATGCATGCATGTGCATTTCGTACTTGGAATTATGTCAGCTAACGCGGGGACAAAAAGTATGGCAGCCTAGTTGTACCATCATGTTTCTACGTTCTATTGTTTTTGCTGGTGCTTAACTTTTGCACAGGTGTATAGATAGTATGATCATAGTGGGCAAGCCATGGCAACATAGCAAGAAATGCCGATTTATGCATCTGCCAATCACCAGTACATTCTGCACGTATAAACATTAACAAAATAAGCACCATGTTCATATAATGTCTCCAGTAGAGGCTTGGTGGTGGCAATGTTTGATCATACTGCTCTGGTAATTTGAGAAGATGCACATTTTCCAGTACAGGTTCAAGTTGTTGCAATACTACGGATACTGTATCAAGCTCTTCTTTGTTATCCATGGAATGTGACAATTGTTTAGACAGATTCTGAATATCTGTATCATCAAGCCCTTGTTCATCAACCCCAGACAGGATTAGCCACAAAGCTTCCAGTGTAAGTTTGTGTGCTCTGATTGTTCGATTTTTCGATTTGGCTAACATATTGTTACTAGCTGTATTGTCCCCAAAAATTGAGCTCTCTGCCCACACTTCTTGAAGACCAGAGTGAGTCGGTGTAGTGCTGCCCGATAGCCTTAATGAAGGTTTTTGCAATATGGAATCTTCTGAGACGAAGAAAAATCTTGCTACACAAGTCCGGATTCTCCCATTGAAATTCCTTAGCCTTTGTGTATAGCTTATCTAGTATAACTACAGTTGATTGCCCGTGATTCAGCTCCTATGAAATATGCATGCAGCGAAGAAGGACTGTCCAAAGCGTGTCACGTTCGTGTGCTGGTGCATTTATAATTGGTAGGTATCCTACAGACGATAACTTCTGTGAATCTGTTATGGTGAGCTTATTTAAGCCCTTCCAAGCAGGTACTGACTCATCATGTGTACTATAGTGTCTTGTAAGTAGCCAACACAGATCTCTGTATTTGCAGATGTTGTTGAAACTGGATCTGGTTCATACCTAGCCATATCCACATCAGCAGTACATCTAGGTGGAGGGCAAATAACGACGTCTGGTGCAAGATTCAGTTCTTGTAATTTCTCTAGTATTTTTAGTGAACATTCTTTTCCAATAACTAACCTATGTACACTATTACCTGTTCCCGTGGCTCGTTGGAATGCAATCATCTGTGTAGTATGAAACGTCCCTTTCCCATCAAGTTTCTCCTCCATTATATCGATGTTGTCTGCAGCAAACTGGAGAAAACTCTCTTTAACAAGATTTGGTGGAACTGGGAAGCTACCATTATCAATGAATTTTTCTAGTGTTCTCTTTGCCAGAGTTGTGTCAACACGTTGTACCTGACTGTAACAGATGGAGTGTTAAAGGTTAACACGATTCTTTGATCGTGTTGCTTGGTGAACAGTTATTCCAAGGCCAACGTGCTTATATGAAAGACAATGTACAACATGACAACAATTTTGCACAATCTGGTCATGAGAAATATTGGGGTAGCATCCGTTATATGTTTCTAAATGCATGTTATTGCATTATTTGCCAGACTATCTGGTATTGTTCTTTTGAGAATTGAACTGGGATTGTTTTGATGCAGCAGTCACTTGAAGAAGCTTTGGCGACGTGTGTACCTTTGCATTTATAAAACCAAAACGGAATTTAGATACATTTTTACAGGTCTTGTGCTATGCCATCAAGCATAGCTACAGCATAGTTCTGTATATTTAACAAGTCAATAGGGCGTACTATTTCTAACATTTTGGCACCAAATTCACCTCTTTAGCTTAAGGAGTAGCTGAGTTATACTCGATTATGTGTGTATCGTAGTATCGCCATAATGACCGGATCATTCGCAAAATAGGTCACCACACGGTAAAAGATTTTAATAAACAATGCATTCAAGCTTTTTGTGACAGGTAGACTTCCTAGATAACGCCTGGCATGGATGACTGCTTGTAACATTTAGGTACCCCTGATGTTATTTTTTCAGATTATTTTTCATGTCTCCCATGTCCTAAACGGCGTCAGGAGCGTGTTTGATTTGTGTTGAAAAGGGGCATTCTGATTGGATGACCATTAAAGCATGGTGGCTCCCAGGAAACTGACAATCGCAGTAAAATATCGGTCCTTTGCTAGAGATGCTGATAATCGCTGTATGAAATAATCCATCATTTGAATAGCTAATGTGGGCTAACACAAGTCCCTTCCGGTGGTCTAAGCCTACAGTTGTCATACATGTCTCTTGTAGCATTGGTAGCAATAGTAGATCCGATCTATCACTCAAATAACCGACGTCACTTATTAGCTGACGTCAAAATCAAAATGACGTATCTCCGTGACGGAGATACGTGATTTTGATTTTGATGTCACCTAATATGTGACGTTTTGATTATGACAACATATATAACAAAAAAGCGAAAATTCATTTACGAAAGTGTACAAATTGTATGTTTTTTAAAATACAAACCAATTTCTCCAAATTGTTTCAAAACATTCAACAGCTTACTTGGATATTTATCAAAGCTACCTTGAAATTTAGATTCTGGGAATTCAGGTTTAAAAGTTTCAAATCGATTCCAACACGCTTAAAAGGTGGACGGAGCATAGTTAGAAATGGCCATGGCATATAGCTAGACATGGGTTCCTCTATTGCCCTTTGGAGATGGTGTCGTTTTACTCGGTTGTGCATTCGGGTCCACGAAATAAGTGTAGTATAGCTTTGTGTTTCATTATCTGTTTTGTATATACCACACGGTATCGAACTCTAGCTAGCATTCGCCGTGTCATTGCCGTTGACTACTTTGCTCTGTAATGTAGATGGCGTTGTTTATCAGGAGAACCGCGTTTTCTTCGGAGATGTGACTAAGACCATATTTACTGATTACAGGCTTTCCATGTCTGAGTTCGCATAGACAGCGAGTTAATTTGACCGTTATTAGCCCTTGATTAATGCATTTCTCTTCATTTGGTGCCAATTTGCTGGTGTGTTTTTGGCACGGGTAGATGTGTGAGACGCTTTCTCTCCTGTCTGTCATTTAATAAATAATTCACCACATCACGTAAACGTTCGCTACAGGGGCGGCATAATGTCATAGATAACGACAGATTGCCATGAGTCAACATGGCAGCTAATCAAAGTGGCCTTCTGATACATATAATCAAATCCCCTTATTTGCCACTTCTTGAATCGTGTAAGCTGAGCAACATTGACAATTTGACAGAGTCAATCAACACCAGCTTGATAGTTGCTGCGAAAGCATTGATGGTTCTGTCGTCTATGGCTACAGTTATCATCTCCGTGTTGTGGAATCTACTAGTTGCCAATTAGTGGTAAATATATATAGGCCTTCAGCTTAATGAGGTTGCACAAGACATATTATTATATTTCAAGGAATAAGTGCATGGGTTAGAATAATAGATCATCGCACAGACATATCAACTAAACTGCAAACTAGATATCGATCTTTTGACAATATTTATAAGTCAGTATTCCAGAGAGCCATATAAGCTTCTTGGATTCTGAAAATATGATCTGGATGGACGGACAGACAGACAGACAGACAGACAGACAGACAGACAGACAGACAGACAGACATACAGACAGACAGACAGACAGACAGACAGACAGACAGACAGACAGACAGACAGACAGACAGACAGACAGACAGACAGACAGACCGACAGACAGACAGACAGACAGACAGACAGACGGCCGGGCGGACAGACGAATGGATGGGTGGAAGGACGGACGCGTGGACGGATGGACGAATGGATGGGCGGACGGACTGGCGGATGGACAGCAAGCAAAGCCTCCCCACGGCCAATATAAACCAATATCCCAGATATAGCCATATCAGCTTCTTTGATTCTGAAGATATGATCTGGACAGACAGACAGATATGCAGGACGGCATGCATGCAGGCAGGCAGACAGGAAGGCAGGCAGGCAGGCAGGCAGGCAGGCAGGCATGCACGCAGGCAGGCAGGCAGGCAGGCAGGCAGGCAGGCAGGCAGGCAGACAGACAGGACCGAATACAATAATCACGCCGGTTTCATACATGCATGAGAATTATTATTTCAGAAGCTGACCTTTTAGTGCAATATGTTCAAATGACCTTTTACTGCTATATGTTCAAATATCACAGATTTGTGGTTAATCATGATTCGAAGGTCACAGCATATGCTGTCAATGCAGTAGGTAAAGGGAATTATGCCACTCCTGATGCTGTTGCTGCTGCTACTGCAGCCCCCACCGCCGGCACCACCGTCGTCGTAGCCGCCACCGTTGACGAAACTGCCTCCGCCGCCCACACTGCCGCCACTGCTACCGCTGCTGATGATTATGATGACGACGATGACGACGATGGCGACAATGACAACGACCTGCATAATAATAACTTCTTTTTAAATTGTTGACTGATGTTATGTAAATAGCATTTGAAAGAACGACACATTGAAGATAAATACACAACGTAATAACAAGGTGCCATCACTGTAGGATTGTATAAATATACGCAAATCATACCCGCCCAGACCACAAAGGCGCACAGTCATCGTGAAAAGGTTGATGTTGCAGCAGTGAACCGCTCCTGGGTCTCCGTGACAGCCCACGGTATTCGCAGAGTGATACGTTTCTGAGTTTCAGTGACGGCCAAGGTATTCTTAAGGTGGCATGTTCTTTAGTCTCGGTGACAGTCCGCAATACCCTCTGATCCACCTGGTCTAATCTGTCCTCAGTGACAGTCCACAATAGCCTCTGATTAACCTGGTCTAATTGGTCATGAATGACAGTCCACAATAGCTTCTGATTAACCTGATCTAATTTGTCCTCAGCGACTGTCCACAATAGGCTCTGAATGACCTGGTCTAATTGGTCCTCATTGGCAGTCCACAATAGCCTATGCTTAACCTGGTTTAATTGGTAATCAGTGACAGTCCATAACAGCCTCTGATTAACCTGGTCTAAGTGGTACTAGGTGACAGTCCACAATAGCCTCTGATTAACCTTGTCTAATTGGTACTCAGTGATGGTCCACAATAGCCTCTGAATGAACTACTTTTGGTCTTCAATTACAGGACATAGTAGTGTCAGATACCCATACACGTGTTTTTCAGTCCCAGTCTACAGTAGTGCCATCGCAACCCCGCCGTGCATGCGTGCATGCGTACGTGCCTGCGGTATCTGGCATAAAAACTATGTTCGACTCGAGGGAGTTATAGTCCTAACACACGTCTTCATATTTTGACCAAGAGGTTAATGCCATCAGAAAGGGCGGGCGGACAACACTCCGGATTTTCCGAATACATGATGAATAGTGACGCATCTATTCCCAACCGACTGCTTCTTGTCACAACGTATAGTGAGGAATTTGTTCCCAGGCGACTGCCGCCTGCTTCCTGCATCAATGTATGGTGACGCATCTGTTCCCAGGCGACTGTCTCCTGCCTCCTGCATCAATGTGCGCTGACACATCTGTTCCCAGGCGACTGCCTCCTATCTCCTGCATCAATGTGCGCTGAGACATCTGTTCCCAGGCGACTGCCTCCTGCTTCTTGCATCAATGTGTGGTGACGCATCTGTTCCCAGGCGACTATCTCCTGCCTCCTGCATCAATGTGCGCTGCCACATCCGTTCCCAGGCGACTGCCTCCTACATCAATGTGCGCTGACACATCTGTTCCCAACCGACTGCTTCTTGTCACAATGTATAGGGATGCATCTGTTCCAAGGCGCCGGTCTCCAGCATCAATGTATATTGAGTGACGTATATTATATTCTCAGCCCCATGTTTCTTACCTCAATAGGTACACCGTGACCTATCTGATTCCAGACCTCAGTCCTTTGCCTTAATATCTGATAACTCAAGTCCCACCCCCGCCGTAGTTGTATGATTATTCATAAACATTTTTATCCTGTTCTTTTTTTTGTCACATTGCGCGTTAGATTAATCACCGAGTGTTATTGGCATCAAGCCTTCTATATCGATCTTGAAGGGCGACCGGAGAGACAGAGACAGTTTATTGCCAGAATAATAATCAAACAGCTCGCGAACCGGCCATCTTTATTTCGGTATGAAATTAATCTGGCTGTACAAACATGTCAGGTCACGACATGGGCGTTTTTGCTGACCGCACATGGTGACCAGGCCTGCTGACAACGCCTGGAGGGCGCAATGCGCACACACTCAGCTGTCTAGTATATCCGCATCTTGAAAGGGCAAGCCTGGACTCCGCATGGACGCTTTGTGGGTGGTGATATGATATCAACAGCGTGTTTATGTGTGCGCGTGCGTGGGCGATGACGTGCGTGTACTGGCATAGAATGAGCATTGCTTAAGATGTTGGGTATAAAATAGATTTATCTTTGTTGGAGTAGATGACCGCCAGGCAGACGGCTCTAAATCTCGTCTCTTATGCTTTTCCTCTCAGTTTAACAAATGCAGCGCACGAATGTTGCGACAGAGGCGGCTTTGTAAGAAATGTAAAAAATTGAGCCACAAACAGACAAACACAGACAACTCGACTTATCCTAATTGCATGTCGTAGCTAAAAACAATAAGAGATTAATTATAATATTCTTTTTGTGACATTTCTGCGAATGTCGGATTAACAGATCGCATCTTATGTATAGCCTCGTACGGACTTAGCCGCTGCACTCCAAGATGAGCATATGCGCGTGGGGAGACAGTGACAGGGGGATCCAATATAGCCTTGTCAATTCCTATGCTGGAAACCCCAATAGATAGTGGCGTCCTTATGCTAGGTAAATACAGGTATTGATCAACGCCATAGTGAGACAGTAGTAGTAGTAGTAGTAGTAGTAGTAGTAGTAGTAGTAGTAGTAGTAGTAGTAGTAGTAGTAGTAGTAGTAGTAGTAGTAGTAGTAGTAGTAGTAGTAGTAGTAGTAGTAGTAGTAGTAGTAGTAGTAGTAGTCATTGAAGTCGTACGGATTTGGCTCTGCTATTAACGTCGATTTAAGACGAATTCTACTACGCCTATATGCTTTATTTTTGTCTTGGTTCTTTATAAGTGTATATACGTTGATTTTGTTGTATTTATTTTGGGAAATTTTGATGTTGTAGGTCGTATTTTGCGGTGAAGTTTTACAAACTTGTTGCTCGCGTGTTTCAAGGGGCTAGCCATTGTTGGCTGTCACTGCTGTTTCGGCCTTGCTTGTACAGCTGTATTTTGTCCGGCTTTAGTTGTGCTTGTTCTCCTCGTTTCACGTTGAACAGGCAAAGGAGAAGCTTTTAGAAAACGATTTGACTGTTAAGGGAGAGGTTTGTGGAGTTGAGAAAATTGATAGCGACAAACTGGTAGTGAAGATTAAAGCGCCTTTGGAGATCCCTAATGAGCGGCTAACATCTGAGCTCGGCCAGTATGGGACGATTCTGAAGGTGGAGAGCGAGACCTATCGATTTGACAGGACGTTAGAGACTGGAGTTAGGCTAGTTTATTTCGAGAAAGTGGATAAGCCGTTACCGAATAAAGTGTCAATTGATGGTATTTTCATCCTTCTCTTATGGTACAGGGGGCAAGTTAAAGAATGCCGCATTTGTTCAAGTACTACCCATCTAGTAGGAGACTGTCCTCAGAAAAACAAGTGCCTTATATGCGGTTCTATTGAACATTTTAAATGGCGATGCCCTAACAAGATGAACAATTCCACTGCATCAAAGCAACCTCAAAGTGGTGGACCAGTTGAACAACCATCTATGCCGATAAGGGATAAGGAAATTTCACCACCGATTACAGCATCAATTCCAGTTGTTGCTGATGTGCATTTACCATCAGCGTCGGGTGTAGTGGTCGCAAGAACTGAGCCTAATGATGAAATAGAAATTTTAGAAGAAGGGATTAGCTTAACTCCAGTTGGTGCTGAGAACGTTAGTGACATTGAGTTTTCTCAGTCAGAAAGTTTGGAATGTGGACAAAATAAATTTAGGTCACAATTGACGGAAGAAGATTTCCCTCCATCTCCTTTAAGTCAAATCTCGGGCATAAGTAGCATTAACCACAGCCCTGAGAAAGGCAAAATAGGTGGAGGTATTCCAATGAGGGACACCCCTATTAATAATGGCGCTGGAGGAATTAAACGTCACCAAATTGATTCTGGATCTGAGAGTGAGGTAGAAGAAGAGGATATTGAGGATGACAATATGTCATTGGCTGGGTCAGAATACTCTGTCACTTCACATACGACCAATGAAATGGTCATGTATCGTTCAGATGATGGTGAAACGCCCGTGCCCTATATAACAGCAAAAGGTGTACACTATAGACATCTAAGGTGCGATTCTGATGTTTCCAAGTACCGACATTTGCAAATTGTTCAGCTGAATAATCATGACTTTGACAGTGTTCACCTGATGGGCACGTTGCCTCAAGATTAGATAGGATTTATTTGCAGGAGTCTTTTAAAGACAAACTAACTCAGACAACAACTGTACCTGTATCATTTTCAGATCATAACATGCTGAGTATTACCTTAGATAATGCTAATTGGATTAAGCAAGGAAGTGGATATTGGAACTTTAATAATTCACTCCTTCATGATCTTAAATATTATCAGCGTGTCCAAAACTTTTGCCAATACTGGCTCGGAAAAATGAGCATATATGAAGATTTGATTCAATGGTGGGAGGAGGGTAAAAATAATCTGGCTCATATTTCACGACAGTATGCTAGTAAATTAGCACGAGATAGACGAAAACACAGGAAAGCCTTGGATAAACCTTTATTACGAACCTCCAATAAAGTAAATAACGGAGAGGAAGGCTATGGAGATCTTTTAATACAAACAAAGAACAACATAAATGAGTTAGGCAAGTATATTTTTGAAGGTGCCAAAATTCGTTCACGAGCTCAGATGCAAGCTGGGCGTGAAAAACCCACAAAGTTTTTGGAAAAGGATAGGGGTATAGGAAAAATTATTAGACGTATAAAATCAAATGATGGTGTGACTCTTGATTCAACAGCTGATATAACAAGTGCTGTTCATCATTTTTATCAATGTCTCTATTCATCTGAAGGATTTGATGCTGCAGCAACTGAAAATGTTTTAGGTAACATCAAGAAAACGTTGCCTGATTCATGCCGTGTAATGTGTGATCAAAGTTTAACATTAACAGATTTACCTGAATCTTTACAGGGTATGAAAACGGGCAAAACTCCTGGATGTGATGGCCTTACAGTAAAATTTTATAGCACATTCTGGAGTATACTAGGGCCATAATTGCTACAGGTCGTACATGGAATTTTAGAAATTGACAACCTTCCACCTTCCATGTCTCAGGCATACGTTCGAAAACGTTATAAGAGAGGTAAAAGGGAAGATTTGCGAAATTACCGACCAATATCTCTGCTGTGTGTGGATTATAAAATAATTTTCAGAGCTCTGTCACTAAAACTAAGCAGAGTGTTGGAGGAAGTGATTAACCCTGATCAGACATGTGGTATTCCCGGCAGAAGCATTTTAACAAACGTCTTTCTTATACGGGATTTAATTAATTTAGTGGAGAAAGACAAAATACCAGCAGCAATCATCAGTCTTAATAATGAAAAGGCATTTGATCGTTTAGAGTGGGATTTTCTTTTTAAGTCTTTACGTTGTATTGGTTTAGGGAAAAATTTTGTTAAATGGGTCAAGATATTGTATACTAATATAAGTAGTCGATATTTGGTCAATAATCATTTAACTGACCTTGTAATTTTGAAGCGTGGCATTCGACAATGATGTTCATTGTCACCCTTGTTTTTGTGCTTGCCATAGAGTCATTTGGGGGCAACAATACGTGAAGATAAAACATTCAAAGGAATTGTCATACCAGGTATTGTAAGACTCTTGAAGGTTTCACAATATTCTGATGATACCACGGTATTCATAGGAGATAATTCTGATTTTAGTCGTCTAGAGAGGACACTGGTTGAAATTAAGAAAGCATCTGGCCTAAGAATAAATAAGGATAAATCCGTTGGTTTATTTCTTGGTGAGTGGAATTCCCGAAATGATGATGTCATGAGAATAAATTGGTCAGACAACAATATTAAAGTCTTGGGATTTTACTTCAATAGGAAAATGGATCCCTCAATGAACTGGTCATATCGCCTTACTAAAGTGAAACATATTCTAGAAGGCTGGATGCGGCGTCATTTGTCAATTTTTGGAAGAACCTTTGTCATTAATAATTTGGCAATGTCCGGGCTGTGGTATACAGCCTCAGTTGTCCAGATGCCTAGATATGTAGAAACTGAAATTGATCAATTAATTCTTGTATATTTATGGAAAGATAAAACTAACCTCGTATCAAATGCTGTGTGTGTGAACAAAAAACTAAATGGCGGGTTAGATTTAGTTCACATACCAACACAATGTACATCTTTAAAACTGAAATTTCTTTATGAATTACTTTAAAAAGATTCGTCTTGGACAACCGTTTCATGCAAATTACGCCAAAGTTATATAGGGCCATTTCCAGTTGCAAGTATCTTCTTTTCAAATACTCCCCCCCCCCCAAACATTCGGAGGATTCCTGGCGTATATTAAGACTTATGCAAGGGCACTAAGTATGTTTTCTAAAACCGCTCCATCGCCATTGGCAGTGGCAGATGCTTTAAACCAACCATTGTTGGGAAATGATAACATTACCGTGTCTAATAGAGCACTTTATTTCCCATCATTAGCAACTAAAGGGATCCAGCACTTAGCAGATGTAATTACACCAGATTCTCGAACGTGAGTTTCCAGGCAGACCATACCAGAGAAATGTAAGCTGAGAACCATCGACGCTCAGAGATTATTAATTCAAATTAGGAAGGCAGTTCCTCCGGATTGGTTTAAATTACAAAATTCCACTAGCAAACAGGAAATAACTCCACCCATCTTGCTTTACAACGAAAATGTATTCAAATGCCATATGAGTTCCCATGACTGGTATACAGTTCTGATACAAAACCACGCTAAAACACCAAAGGCTGTTGCTGTTTGGAATGACACATGTTATAAACCCTTTGAATGGAAAACTGTCTGGAAAATTTTACATCTGCCCTCCATACCATATAAAGCAAAGGATGTAGCTTGGCGACTTCTCCATCGCAGACTTTCGGTTGGTCATCTATTACAGAAATGTCACGTCACAACCAGTAATCGATGTCCTCTTGTGAATTGCAAGAGGAAAGAATCGAGCACTTATTCCTTAAATGCGCAGTAATTCTTGAGCTCTGGAATCACGTAGAAACAGTTTTAAAGGATTTCGGGATCAGTCACGTGAAATTGACACCTAATATTATTTTATTTAGAGATTTAAAAAATGTACAAATGCATCTTACAAATAGCCTGCAAGATGTCCTAATTTGTCTTGTTACAATGGCGGTTTGGACAATTTGGAAAAATAGATGTTCTAAGGTACTGGGCCATGATGACACGAACAACTTAGTTTCATTGAAAGCGATATTTCGCGCCAGTATGCTAATTTTCCTTCAAGGAGAACTTTTTCGGTTGATGAAGAAAGGGAAGATTGAAAGGTTTAAATATACATGGTGTGTAACCAACTTAATAGAATTATCACCTATGAACTCGATAATTTCTAATTTATGAACACCACAGATCCTGTATTGAAGTATTAGAGGAGTTTAACTTAGTATTAGTTGAAAATGAAAATCTGACTATTAACCCTTTAATGGCAGGATTTGCTAAGGAATGTTAAAATATTTGCTGATTGAGTGCCCATTTGTGGGCCGAGAGAGGACTATTTTGGAAATTTAGCACTAGAGTGGCTGGTTCGGTTGTCGAGGCAGTCATTCAACTGGTAAGTTTTCAAAAATGGTCATCTCTTGGCCTACAAATTGAAATTAACATTCCTCAATACCACTGAAGAGACCGGGTTTTGGTGTGTTTCGCCGTAGAATGGTTTTAAAATGTCACCATTATTAAAAAGTTGCCTAGTTTGCCGAGTATAGAAATAATCTAATGTTTTAAACCCCATCTGTATTATTTTGTGTATCATTTTTAAGAATAGATTTTTAATGTATATATATATATATATATATATATATATATTATTAACGCTTAAATACGGGCATCCCTTGATTGGAGGCGGTTGCTGCCTTATCTAGCTGCTGCTTCCAATGGTTTCGGGTGTTGTTTTTAATGGCCAGTATTATATTAAGAGCATTGTATTGTTTGGATTACAAACGATCCGGGGTAATATTGGAATCCGTATCTTTATGTAAACACAGATAATTTTTTTCAAATAGCAGCGGTGTTTGTTATTGTTTACCCAGGCCGCAAGCGATCACGGACATTTTCAGAAACGTTCTCGCGAAGTAAAGAGAAAGATTAATTTGTAGCGGCGATACTTGCTTATTGTTCGCTGTACTGCTGACAAAACGTTTGTGTTTAAATACTCGCGTTTTGTCGGCTACAAAATCAATTACCCGGGCCTATTCAGAAACTGGTCATGATAATGTATGCATGGCGTTTATTGTATTACGGTAGTATATATTTTTATTGTGTATATATTTTGAATCATATTGTTTATGATGGGAAGACTGGCGAATTTTTGAAAGTTTTTTTTTCTTTGATGTCTGTTTAGTGTTAGTGTATTGTATAGTTTTGTCAGCCTATTATATATTTTTTGATATTAAAGGGGTTCCGCACGATCCATTCATCGTGTCATCCAAAAAAAAAAAAAAAAAAAAAGTAGTAGTAGTAGTAGTAGTAGTAGTAGTGGTAGTAGTAGTAGTGGTAGTAGTAGTAGTAGTAGTAGTAGTAGTAGTAGTGGTAGTAGTAGTAGTAGTAGTAGTAGTAGTAGTAGTAGTAGTAGTAGTAGTAGTAGTAGTAGTAGTAGTAGTAGTAGTAGTAGTAGTAGTAGTGGAATTATAGTTGAGTGTGAATTTACTCATTTAATGCGGTCTTGTTATGCAGTCGTCTCGCCTGAATAGCAGTGTTGCCATAGGCGCTTGGGTTGTGGGGCAGGGGTGGGTGTGTGTGTGGGGTGTGTGTGTGTGTGTGTGTGTGTGTGTGTGTGTGTGAGAGGTGGGAGTACTGATAACACACATTCAATTATATAACAAAAAACCAACAAAAATATGTTCATCACGTTGCAGCAAAAAGGAATTTTCTTCTTATCAAGTTTCCAAATAGCTTCCTCTATGCATGCATGAGCTTCCTATAGCCAAGACATTTCTTGTGGAAGTTGTCAGGGTGCTACGTCTACACTCTCACAAACCTAACATGATAAATGTCTTTAGAAAACACAATTGACGTCAGTGCCATGGTTATATAAGAAGTGACCTGATATGAACAATAGTGATCGCCGTATTTCTCTCATCAAAAGCTTTCACTTGATAGCGTTGCTGCTGATACTGAAAATTGTGTTTACGTTATAGGTTCGCAAAAGTGAGCCTGACACATAAAAAATAAAAATCAATTCTCTCAAAACGTTCAGCGGTGTCATGTGGGCCCCATTCTATTTCTTCCCCTGTATGCACAGAAGATGAAAAATAAAAACCCCACTTTGCGAGACTTCAAGTAGATGGGGATAGTTTGAGAGAAGCTGTCTATTCTCACCAGCGTGGGGTCTGGTGTCCTCCCTCGGGGGATTTTGAAATGTTGATACCTTGAGAGACCTTCTTATGCATTCTGATTGACAGAAATGCTTTTTAATTTCTTCCGAGAAATCTCTCTTGTTTCAACAGCGCCTCAAAGTGCTTAAAATACTAGTTATACCAATTAACCCTTTTAATGATCATCATCTTTGAAAACGTTTTAATTCTAGAAGACTATTTTTGTACATTTACCACGGAAATCTTTGGCCGGCTTGACCATCAACTGGTGGGGGGGGGGGGTAATGGTAAAGAAAATACAGGGCTTTCCATTTGTAGACCAACGGAAGAGTATTTTGAAGATTTATCACTGGAATGACTGGCTCTGTCACCGAGCCAGTCATTCCCGTGGTAAATATTAAAAAATACTATTTTCTTGGCCTGCAAATAGTCATGCATCAATGCCAATGCAAAATGGACCTTTCCGGTTTTAGTTATGCTCCGCCCATCTCTAGCTAAGCTCCACCCACACCTCGCTCGTGCTGGGATCGATTGATCTCTGAACACACTGACTATCAAATTCCAAAAAACTACACAGGTAAGCTGTTGAATATTTTGAAACTATTTTGGCTGGGTGTTGCTGCTGCCTAAGTCAAATTAGTTTCAAAATATTTAACAGCATGTTTATTAAATAGCAAAGAATTACAAAGACATACAATTCATACAACGTGTGACCATTTGAGAGTTGATGACGGTCTATATGGAGCCATTTGTGATGTAATGATTATGACGTCATCATACACGCGCTGACCTGACTATGACGTCATACGAGGTATGATGATGGATGGATACTTTGGAAAGCTGAATTGCATTTTGGTCGGCTTGACCATTAAAGGGTTAAGTTGACACAGAAGATGTTAATGTCATGAACAAATCAAAAATGTTTTGAAGGTGTGGTCCTAAAAGTGTGATTTGGCTGTCATTTGGATGCTTTTATGAAGACATCTGCTACATTTCTATGGGTAAAAATGGACGTCCAGTTGGCTATGAGCCTATGAGTGTATTCATTTTTACCCATTTTCGTATGAAAGGGCATCTACATGACATTATTATCTGTGAGAAAATGCATACATCTAGGTCTATATTCGCCCGCATGGCATGAACCGTAGTCTTCATCACATGCCCAGATACCCCAAATATCTGAATAGCTATCTTAAATGATAATTTTACGACACACATTTTGCCCATGAACTGGTCTCGGAGTGCTGTTTCTATGACGTCACTAACATAGTTTTTTAACCTGGAGCTGGAAATGGAGACTATGTGCAAAATAGGAGCGCTACGAAAATGGATCCCAGATCTGTAATTTTCTGATATTCGTCCCACATCACTGGGTAATGGACATAATACAACGTATAACTAATGCTCACTCAGAACGTTGAAGCATATTAACTTCATTTATTCATGAAGGTGCATGTTTCTCCTCGACACAGAACACGCTACATAGGCGCTGTCATACGAGTAAAACCAAATTAAGCAATGTATCGCCTTGTACCATCAATCATTGGCGTACCCAAAAATTAAATAACATGATTACAAGAAACACGTATTTTCATAGGCGAAATATATTCTTTGGTCGAGATTGTCACGACAAGGGTGGCTGACAAATTTGTCAAGAAAGGCACCTAGGGGTTAACGCATGTATACTTGCCCCCACAAAATATTGTTTAAAACAGCTCACCTTCGTGAATATTTTTGGATATTTAATAGTATATGACGAAATATTAACGAGTGAAGAATCTGTTAATTCTGCACTTCGGCATACTTTTTCTCTTATGAATGGGATGGATGCAATATGTTTTTCTAAATGCAAGGCATTGCACAGTTTGATTATTCTGTCAGTTGTTTTGGGTGTATTCTAATGGGTTTTCACTGTTCTTAATGGGTAGGCTACATGACCACATCTTTTAGTTGTAAAATTTCTCCTTACAAAATGATAGGATAGCGGCTAGCCGGGGGGTGGGGTGGGGGTGGGGTTGGCGGGCGTCCGCTGGGTCGGCCCCATCACCACCCCACCTTGAATCCGGCACTATAACCTGATGTGATAACTGATAGTGAATACACGCGGTCTTAAAATAATACAGCTTTGTATAGGTAGTTCGTATTCGTGTGCATGAAAAAACTGAAATCATAGGAAATGATTAGAACTACATCCATCATGATCCATGCGTCCGTATACGTGCGCGTATGCATGTGCATGTCCGTCAAGAATCGCCCCAGGAGCGATTTTTCACGCATCCGAACATATTTTACTACCGTTGAAATGTTACAGAGTGAGACATTTCGATTAATTGTAGTAGAAAGCTTGGCAATTTTAATAGGATCAAATAAAAATAAAAGGATGGTGCGTTTGTAATTATATTTTGTTGCGTATTTTATCGGAACACGCAGTAGTGAGGCGCTGAAGTGATAGTAGAAGGACAATTCGAATCAATAGCTTATGTGATAAACAGACTCGCACACTCGTTGCTATTTCGCATCACATTTATCACATTCGGTTAGTAATATCTGTATATACCTGCATTTCGTAGTTCCAATGCCCTATTTGTTACAAATACGGCCTTCAAACGCCAATGCCGTCACCGGACAACATGGACAGGACACATTCCTGATCGCAAAGCCCAAACAGGCTATAAGGCTACAACAACAGTCTTCAACTCAAGAAATGATTCGAATCGTTCACATTTTTCTACATGTATGACATTGCACTCACAAGCATTTTAATGTGTTGTCTTTCATTTCATGATGCTCGCTCCTATGGAGGAGCAGACCTCAATTCCGACCACAAGCCAGTCGTTACACGCCTTGAGCCATCTCTACATAATGTATAAGCGCCACACCAGGCAAGAGGGTAGCGTCATATACAACCTACCCAAGCTCATCAGCGACACTGACACCCAAATGTCATACAAATACGCCCTCGGAGAGCAAATAGTTCACATCGGCGTGAACCCCTATCCAAACGAAGCCCTAACCACAATAAGTAAATATATATCAGCCACCAACACCATCTGAGTGCTCAAAGACAGCAGTCGAATTAAGCATACGGGTGGCCCTGTAGTAATAAGACTATCAGCAAAGCAGAAAGCATTACGGCTGCGCATCTACCAAAGTGGCCAAAGTGAAGACCGCACCAAACTACGCAGGGAACATAACACACCTTTTGCGCCACATAAGTGAATGCTTAAAAGATCTGGCTATTCAACAAGCAGGCCCCCTAGCAGATGAAATCACTGCCACGGATGACTGTGACAAAATGTTTTAGGTAGCCCGAGCTCTGAGTTACTAACTATACACCAGCACTCATTGTACACAACTCCGCTTAATCTGGCCTGACCAGGGCAAAGCGGATGCAATTCGAGAATGGTTCAAGGAACAGTTCACCAACCAAGATGATGGGCCCTTGCCACAATTTTGAGGTGATCACAGGCCATTACCAACACTAACTAAAACAGCAGAGGTTGAGACGGCACTGAAAGCTCTGAAAATGGGTGTGCACCCGTAGCTGAGGGCATGAGCAATGAATTATTCTCTTCAAATACGCAAGTAGCATTATCTCAAACCTGATCACACACCTCATCAATTCAGCCTTTATGCACCACCTTCACATCAATGCTGTAGGCCAAGGCACTTTTATCGCGCTACCTCAGCCCAAGAAGCGAGCTGACACCGGCCAATATGTGGCTCATTATGCTCCGCAACAGCATACGGAAAATCCTATCCAATGTTACAATGTCGCCGCATCCGAGACCAGATCGGTGACTTCGCTAAATCATGTCAAAGTTGCTTTAAACGTCGACGCAGCTTCGCAGACATTCTATTGGCTCAACGTATGCTTGTGTCAGTAGTCATGTCCAAGCACTGAAATTTCCAAAAATGAGCATCGACATGTCATGAACTTTCAACACAATTAAACGCTCAAAGATTCTAGATGTACTACACCAGGCCAGACTGTTGCGATGGAGATCAGCTGCGGCCAGTGAGACTACTGCTTGCAGATACCAGGCAGAGAGAGAAGACAGTGAAGTCTGCCGAGTTTGAGACATCAATCGGCTCCCCAAAGAGAGATGGACCATCCCATATGCTTTTCACCTGCTACCTTGCAGCTGCTGCATTGAAATCTGTGCAGGAAAATTCGACAAGACACCCCTCCCCACCCCCGCCCCAATGGGGTATGCTGATGATGTGGACTTCATAGACGAGGAAAAGAAACCCCTTGCCGAACTGCTCCACATAGCTGCAAGCAAACTAAAAATTGAGAATATCTTTATAAATCAATCGAAAACAGAGTTCATCCACATATATCTATCGACAAAGCCTGAAACTAAAGAAAATGACGATTTTCTTCATGGCGGGGAACCTGGATTACTGCTGACATTGCTGCACGCTGAGTCATGGGGAATATAGCTTTCCAGTGCTTCTGGCAACTATGGATTCGTAGATTAAAGATTTCCTTCCCAAAAAGGCTACGTTTATACAACGGAACCTGCGTATCCGTAATGCTGTATAACTGTAACGGCTAGGCAGCTCCAAAGGCAGTTCTAAACAAACTTTATGCCTGCCACTGCAAACACCAACGATGCACAGTGCACAAGATGTGTAATACATGGCTGTCCTTAAAAGTCGCCCAGCAAAGATGGTCCATGTTTGGCGATGTGCTAAGGATGCTAGAAGAAACACCAGCCTTGAAATTCTCCATACTAGGAGCAGCAAATATAAGGCCAGGAGAGCACGTCATTGTGTAAGTCTGTTAAGTATGCTGTGATGTGACCTAACAAACAGGACTAAGTACACTCAGATCAGGAATGGACCAGAGAGAGCTAAAGATTTTGGCTGAGGACAAGACACAGTGGTCAAACGCGAAGAAGGACTGATAGCAGCTGTAGGGTGTATCTATTACTACAGCCGCAGAATACAGTAATCATGCATACATAATAATAATAATAATAATAATAATAATAATAATATTCTTTATTTTGCGAGGGTAAATCGTCAGTTGCCTGATATTAACGAGGCCCTCAAACATATATACACTATGTACAATAATATATAATATACACTGAATGTTTGTACAAATGTCGAAAAATATAAAATACAAAAATTGCTGCAAGATTAATAATAAGAATAATAATAGCATTATTATATTTTATATTATGATTGCCTACTTATAACTTGCGCACCTACACTCATATAGACACACATTAACGCACACATCTACGGACTTACATACAGACACTTACGCACACAATTACGCGAGCATGGACGTACGCACACATACACAACGGACAGACATGTAGACAAACAATCTACCTCAAACGCATTCTTTCTTCAAGGCAATTTTACGGTTAAGCTGTTCAATATTTTGAAACTAATTTGTCCGGACTGCTGTTGTTGCGTATGGCAGCTTAGGCCGTGTTCTTAGTGGATAATCAATCAGGAATAACGTCTTACTGATGTATGGTGGTATTCCGAATTGGCTCCAGCGTGAACACGACCTTAAGATATAAGGAACTATTCCTACATTTGGCGGGGACTTGTTCATTGTTCATGAAGTCGCTAGATACGTCATTTTATGAATTTATTTGAATGTGACGCCAGACTACAAGTGACTTAAGCACACCTGCATGCCCTTATGCACACATGTGGGTACCCATTTATGTACAATTAAACAATAGTGTTAGCTAAGCTCTATCCAACATTAGCCTGAGTTGCGATCGATCGAATAGGTAGGGCCCTTAACTCCGTAAATGTATTTCTTTATTTACATAAATATATACCTTTATTGTGGTGTAGGTATGTTGACTGAATAATTTGAAACCAATTTGACAGGATGCATTTTCTGCCCATGGTAGTAGTTGCGCCTAGTCAAATTGGCTCCAAATTATCCAACAAAGTTTATTAACAGTAAATACAGACACTTCGTATAGTCTGACGGACTATTTAGCGTTCTTGACTGACTAAGATGGCATTCATTGTTTAGTTTGTTGTGACGTCAGCCGGGATGTGACGAAATTGGACGAATTTGATTATGACGTCATATATTTGATTAACACATTGGATCGAAATTGATTATGACGTCATATATGTGATTAAGACATTGGATTAGATTCATTAATGGTATAAGAATTATTTAGCGGTTTCAAAATGGCTCAGTGATACATCATATAAGAAATAGACATAATTCTATTTTGAAAATTCCAGCAATTAATTATAAACTAAACATCGAGAGAGAGAGAGAGAGAGAGAGAGAGAGAGAGAGAGAGAGAGAGAGAGAGAGAGAGAGAGAGAGAGAGAGAGAGAGAGAGAGAGAGAGAGAGAGAGAGAGAGAGAGAGAGAGAGAGAAAGAGAGAGAGAGAGAGAGAGAGAGAGAGAGAGAGAGAGAGAGAGAGAAAGAGAGAGAGAGAGAGAGAGAGAGAGAGAGAGAGAGAGAGAGAGAGAGAGAGAGAGAGAGAGAGAGAGAGAGAGTACATAATAAAACATATCCCAGTAATTAGCTATAATATAATACCGAATGAGATCTGATTAAACTCGTATGATAAAAGTGATACGAATGTCACCTCGTGTGAGATCCTCTATTTACCTGTTCAAATGCATTCCCTACAATGATCAAAGATAAAAACCTATTTAGCAGTGCTATTGATACAATATAGATAATTGCGTTGCTACTAAATAGGAAACCTGATCGTGAACATAGCTGCTATAGTATGCGTTTCTTATCAAAAGGATCCACGATTATATTCTAAATTCAAAGCGTTTTGAAAAAAATAAAAGGCTCCAAGCAAATGGAAGTTGATGTGAATATGCGAACGCGCGCGCGCAGTGACAGAATACGCGTAACTGCATATTATTCAAGATCTTTATTTTTTATGTTACTTTATATTTTTTGCCGCTTTATATAAAAAATATAATGCAAAATTCTCTGTGCACAATGCTGATGCCGAGAAAGAGAGACGGAACTAAAGTGAGGACAACTTGGGACGCAATCCCTATTGTCGCTCGCGAACAAGAAGGTTCACCGCATTGCCTATTAATATCAATCGCATATGTTCCCTTTTTTCCATCTACACGAATCCTACAATTCTATCCCTGGAATGTACAGATCTAGAAGTTTCTTGAAAAAATTTCATTAAAGCCCCATTAGTGTTCAATACTGAGAAAAATGTGATTCTATTTCACTACATGACAGCTGTGTGTTTAATGCAGACACGCTACTCCCGGCAATTATAATAGATGTGTGCGTGCGTGCGTGCGTGCGTGCGTCTATGCAATCCGAAAATAGGCTATGTATTCGTGAAGAATCATTACTAACCTCCAAAACACCTCAGCCACGCACGCTCTCGCGCGTGTAACTCGCGCGATTGTACGGCTCAATTAATTTGTAAATTTTCAAGTTGAAATTCCAGTATAATTTGTGCGTGCGTGCGTGCGTGCGTGCGTGCGTGCGTGCACCTATGCACTACGTCCTTGTAGATACACATCCAATACATGTATAATGTCCGTGCAAGCAAGCACAATGTGTGAACGCATATATGCAAGCACTCACAAATATGTGCACTTCCTTATATGTACATGCATATACGTGCACACATAAATGCGCATACATACATGCCCGTACGTTCATGCACACACATGCTCACAATCCACCCACGCATGTACTCACCCAGGCATGTACTCACCCAGTCATGTAGTCACCCACACATGTACTCACCTATGCGTGTACTCACACACGCGTGTATTCAGCCAGGCATGTACTCACCCACGCATGTATTCAGCCACGCATATACTTACCCACGCATGTACTCACCCACGCGCACACACACCCGCACGCACGCACGCACGCCCGCACGCACGCTTGCACGCATGCACGCACGCACGCACGCACACACTCATGCACGCAAAATCGGGCACATATGTAATAATCGGGCACATACGAAATACATAGGCCTCACATATAAATCCACACACCCGTGGAAACTGTTTGATCTGTCCCTTCGTTACTGAGAATTCAGAAAATTGCTCGCTTGAGCGTCTATTTCTCAAAGCTGTATTGTGGGAGGAGGGCACCTGTATGTGCACATGGGTATGAGTATATAGCATACCTGCTTCTAGCTGATGATGCGTTGATTATGGACCTTTCCATTTTTAGCCATGCCCCGCCAATCACTAGCTAAGCTCCACTCACACCTCGCCGTGTTGGGATTGATCGATCCCCAAATGCCTAGCTATCAAATTCTTGAAAACTATACAGGGAAGCTGTTGAATATTTTGTAACTAATTTGACTGGGTGCTGTTGCTGCCTATGGCAGCAACAGCGCCCAGTCAAATTAGTTTCAAAATATTCAACAGAATATTTATTAATTAGTAAAAGCAAAAAATTTGTACAACAACGCATAGACTGTCTTCAAATATGCGTTCATGACGTACTTATCGACGTCATTCATGACGTCATTCATTATGATGTCATTGTACACATCACACAGTTCATTATAACGTCATATGATGGGTGGGTACTCTGGAAAGGTGAATTTGATAACACTTTGATCTAACTAGCGGAATGAAAGGTACAGCACGTGGACAACAAATTCATACACGGTCATATAGGCCTACATAATGTTATATTTAATGTAGAACTAGAACTATCGTTTCGAAATGTAGGCCTACCATTAACATAAGCCTATCTCATGAATTCGCGGAATGTGGAAACAATGTGTAATGCGCATGCGTATTGCGTGGTACACGGTGCGTAAATAAATAAATAATTAAAAATGAACTGGGCTGGTCACATATATTGATAGTGCGTAGTGCGTCGTGCGTACAGCGCAATGCGTTGCATATTTTTAACTTCCTGAGGCCGAAAGACCCGCACTACGCCAGTATTACACAATGGAAATTCTCACTAAATGACGTACGTCACCATGAGCTTTTTTCTAGAACTATATACACGCACACACTCACCTTCCTTGAAGTAATCCACACAATTCCAACCACCGTAAAACCATTATTCACTGCAGCATTCAAACTAGCCAATTACACCCACCACCATCCCCATCACATACATTGAACACAGTGGCGTAGTGATGGTATCTGGCGTCCGGGTGAGGGCAGCCTTTTGCGCCCCCCCCCACACCCCCCTTCATACCCAAATATCTGCGCCTGGCGTTGGGGTGGGGTAAATTCTTCCCCAATGGTTCTTTTGGCGCCCATCCCCATACACCAATACTATGCTGAACCTGGCGCCCTGTCGCCCCTATGACCCCATCACTACGCCACTGATTGAACAGCTCCAAATCAGCAACAGCCTCCAGTCGAATTAGTTTCAAGACAATAATACAAATAATCCGTAGAATATTTTGAAACTAATTTGTCTGGAAGCTATTGCTGGCGGTTAAATTATCTTCAAAAACCTCAGCTGAATATGCTTGCATCGCAACACGCATACATTCCGACGGGCACATGTTGTGATTTCGTGGCCTCGTGCCCATGGAAGCGACGTATTCACCGCCATACAAGTATAGCCGGACTTCAATCGTCGGTTGACTGAAATATTTGTCCACTCAGTATATTCTCACATGAACGTTACAGCGATAACCTGAGAAAGTGTAACTGGACACATAGAACTCGGTCGCCTACTGGATGTACAAATGTTGTAAAATGTTGTAAAATCGCATATATTTCTGCGAGTTCTTTTGGGCCTGACTCCGATGGTCAGGTTCACGTGAGTTACCTCACTTTCATTCATTTAGACAAACGAATCTTCAAGGAACATCAACACCTCTGTTCATTGATGTATCCCGTTTCCTTGAATTCACGAAGGGATTAGAAATGGAAGAGAGAGGGCATGTTCTACGAGTCAATCAAGAAGAACAAGCTGGACTTCTTTCGACAAGAACCCGCTACTGGTGATCCAAAACAACATGTATTGAAAGAAGAGTGCAGCCCCTTCTTCAAGCTCTTCGTTTCATGTCCGACCAGAGTGGTTTTTTTGCCCGGCGTGAGAACCATTCATCTCCTGCTGCACCGAGCGACACATCAGTAGAAGTCTCGGCTTGCTGATATACACGAGCTTCGGATTAGAATGCAAGATACTGAACCAGACGATGATGACTTTATCATTGATGATTCGGATTTGGTGAACGCTCTGCTAACCCAAACCTCAAAGGCGTCTGATGATTAGGCAGCGCTGGACGTACTTTACAAGCCTATTCTTCCAGGTACAAGAGAACAGACCCTTTGTTTGAAATATACCTGCCATTGTGCCTAAAGTCTGAAATAAGTTCAAAGCGAGAACAGGGAGCCAGAGGCAGACGGGAAGGCACAAGAAAAATTTCCCCAAACCTGCTGACTTCCTTGAGAGACAATGACAACCAAATTGAGCTCGTCAATTTTATAGCTGACGCTATTGCGGAGATATGCACACGAAGCACCGTAATTGTGACGTGTGAAGATGATACAATCTGTAACCAAGTGATCACCCTGGAAGAATTGGTTCCCTGTAACCATGAAAAGGCAGACATGCGAATCTTCCTACATGCCAGACATGTAGCAGCAGAGGAAAGCAATGATTTAATGAACAGGGGCAGTGACACTGATGCTCTAGTCATAGCAGTCTGTGTTCTGCCATCTGTACAGGCGTTTGGTTTGCAAGAGCTGTGGAGTGCCTTAGGTGGATTAACGTACATTATTTCATTCTCTCCAATCACTCGGAGCAGACCCTGGAGATTATTCTCATCTTCCATGCATTCACTGGCTGCGATGTTGTGACCGCCTTTCGTGGGAAAGGGGAAACGTCTACTTAGCATACCTGGGAGGTATGTGTCGATGCATCTAATGTCTTTATCAAACTGGGTTAGAACATGCCATCAGTTGAAGACAACGACATGAAAAACCTCGAGCGGTGTGTAGTCACTATATATGACAGGTTCAGTAGATATGCGGATATTGATATTTTCGCAACTTAAATTTTTTTATTAATTTATATGCAATGGAATCATCATATGTTAAGATTTATTTCGTTTCATTACATATAGGCTCACAGTTTAAGCCTCTAAAAGTGTATAATTTAAATAATTTTATTTTCGAAAATTTTACTGTGAATACACCTTTAAGTATCCATGCGATACTGTAATTGATATATTCAAGTTATATTTACATCACATTCGTATTACCTTATGGTATCGGTGGCATACATTGTAATTCACCTTTCCAGAGTACCCACCCATCATATGACGTCATAATGAACTGCGTGATGTGTAGAAAGACATCATAATAAATGACGTCATGAATGACGTCGATAAGTACGTCACGAACGCATATTTGAAGACGGTCTATGCGTTGTTGTATAAATTGTTTGCTTTTACTATTTAATAAATATGCTGTTGAATATTTTGAAACTAATTTAACTGGGCGCTGTTAGTTACAAAATATTCAACAGCTTCCCTGTGTAGTTTTCAGGAAATTGATAGCTAGGGCATTCGGGGATCGATCAATCCCAGCACGGCGAGGTGTGGGTGGAGCTTAGCTAGTGGTGGGCGGGGCATAGATAAAAATGGAAAGGTCCATTGTTATGGTTACGAGACTTGGTAATGAGATTTGTCTGACTGCCATACAGGAGGGCTTATTGAAGAACTTTGTGAGTTACAGCTATAATGTGTTAGCAAATGAACCTTTCCATTTTAGCTACACACCGTCACACACACACACACACACACACACACACACACACACACACACACACACACACACACACGCGCGCGCGCGCGCGCGCACGCACGCAAGCAAGCAAACACGCAAGCACGCAAGCACGCACGCACGCACGCACGCACGCACGCACGCACGCACGCACGCACGCACGCACGCACGCACGCACGCACGCACGCACGCACGCACGCACGCACGCACGCACGCACGCACGCACGCACGCACGCATGCATGCACACACAGACGCACGCACGTACACACATATACACAAGACACACACATTCATGTACATAAATGCTTGCCGCACATACATTTATACATGCATACGTAAATATATAATCATTGTAAATAATATATAATATAAACATCAATGTAAGTATATAAATTGCGCGAAGTTTACAGGTTCATTTACATAAAGGTGTAATTAATGCATTTATGATTGGACATCAGAACGTATAATGACAATGTGGCAATAATAAACATAATCACTTTGACATCCGGTTAATAACTTACTAATGTGTGTGTTTGGATATTTGGAACTTGCATGAAATTGAAGGTACTGATATACATTAGCCATTAACCCTTTAATGACTAAACCTCTTCAAAATATTTTAATGTTTACTTATTGAATGTCCATTTCCAGGCCAAGAGAAAAACATTCTTGAAAATCTACCACTGGAATGACTGGCTCGGTTATCGAGCCAGTCATTCCAATGGCAAATCTTCAAGAATAGTCCTCTCTTGGCCTGCAAATAGACATTCGTCAAGACCCCTCCAGAGGCCGGTCTTGGCCGGCTTAGTCGTGAAAGGGTTAAGTGACGGGATGAGGCTAGACCAAATTCAATTTGCTCACTGAAAATGTCCATCTGCAGGCCAAGAGAATGCTATCCCCTAATATTCACCACTGGAATATCCGGCGAGGTTATCGGGTCGGTTATTCCAGTAGGGAACCCAAAAAAAGGACGCTTCTGAAGACCAGTGCAATAGCCATTGCGCAAGACCATCTCTCCTTATTTCCTACCGAGAAACGAAGCGAAAGGGAAATGAGGAGTGCGGCCCGACTCATACATTCCATTCCATTAATTGTCAGTCTCCTCATAAATAGACGGAATTTTGTGAAGATTGACGATTCGACAACCCCCAAAACCTACTCCCATCTTGATGTCAATCACATTTAATTCAGTATTGTCTTTATCAAGGACACACCTCCAAACCAGGGAGACGGAGTTCATTGGAAAAACTACGCGTTTTCAAAGCGGTCTATAAAGATATATCTATCACCTATATTCAAACTAGTATCAAACACTATCATGTGTTTACCCCCACCCACCCCTCATTCATATCTCACCCCACCCCATCACATTCCTCCATACACGCACACGCGTACACACACGAACACGCACATGTACACGCAACCACGCGCACCTCAAGCACAAGGCTGGAGATAATGCTCATGGTAAAATTTCCCCCTCATAATTTAAAGGCATGATATGAAAAAGCAGCTAATTTTCGCGTAGCAGGTATATTATTACTCTTAAGCAGTTCGGTTAGTTTGAAAACACTAGGTCTCTTATAATAATAGGATTTGATATGGATTTTGCGTAGATTAGAATACATTGGGCATATTAGTATAAAATGATATTCATCTTCTATGTCATCTGTACAGGAAGGACATGTTCTCTCAGCTAACGGTATTTCTTCCCATCTACCTGTCTCAATATGGAGCTTGTGCGATGCGGTTCTGAGCCTAATAAGATTATATCGATGTCTGATATTTTTTACGTTATCTAAATAACACTCTTGTAAATAAATATCGTACGCCCTTTGTTTATATTGTAAGATGAATTAATTTTTGCTCACATTTCTACCTTGTGATAGCCAGACGACATTAAAACCCCTCCTAACTGGCATATCCTGTAGTTTGCTCACCCAGTTATTATAATGATTATTTGCCTCCCAATCCCTATATAAAACATCATATACATATCTTGCAGGCTTATTTTGCTGACAACCTAATAAATTAAACCAGTACTTCAGCAACCTAATTTCTCTAGTCAGAATTAATGGTACTCTTCCTAATTCACCGTAGGCAAAACCGGTAGATGTATTTTGTTTGACATTAAGTAGCTGCTTACAGAACTTTAAATGACATTTCTCAATATCATGACCTGCATGCCACCTCCATACGTCGCTAGCGTAACATAGAATTGGTCAAATTAATTTGTCGAATAAAGTACAGAGGTGACTGGGCGTTAAATTTATGAATTTATTAGGGTATCTTTTCAGTGCAAATATTGCTTTCTGGGCCTGTTCTGTCAGACACCTTTGTGCTAAGGAAAAAGAACCCGTTGAACTAAAAGATATACCCAGATATTTAAATTCGCTTACCACTTCAATTTCGTTTGGTCCATAGTAAAATTGTTCCCGTTGACCTAAACGACACCCCGTCTAAAAACCACTGCCTTAGTTTTCTCGGTGTTTACCATAAGTCGTCATTTTCTTACAGTAATCAGATAAAATATTTAACCCTTTTTCTATACCTGTAATTGTTTCTGACATTATGACGATATCATCTCCCCTAATAAGCTCCTCCTCTAGATCATTTACATACATAGCGAAAAGAAAAGGTGATATAAGCTGTCTCCTGACGTACCCCGGTGCTTCATTCAAAACTGTCTTCAGATATTTCGGTATTTACTCGCACGCGTGTCTTTACATTTGTATACATTGACATTATAATATTAATTATGTTACCCCTAGCTTGACTCGAAAGCTCAAAAGCACGACTGTGAGTCACGCCGTAACAGAAAGTTTGATTTATATGTCGAACTTTTGTCGCGCTAGTTAGGACTGTCATTTCAGGTAAATTTAGCTGGCACGGCACATAAGAATTTCGACTTGTAAATCAGGCCTAAAAGTCGTTATATGTACGGTCATATACAACTGGATGGAGCCAGGAGGTGTGCAAACCGTCGTTAAATGTACGCTCGTACACAACTGGTTTGTGACTATTTGAACAACTAGTTGTGAACAACTAGTCGTTATCTGTACGCCAGGCAATAACTCTAGATGGCTATTTATCCGCCTCGTAGTTAAAACGATATATACACCTAAAGAAAGTAAGTTCCCCTAAATATGGGCTAATATTTTTGGTGATATGTACTTGGCTGCAACAAAACGTGTCACACAGCATCACCCGGACTAGAAGAACAATGTGTGAAATTGATTACCCCAGAAACGGCGCTATACATGAATGAGCTTAGATTGAATGAAAGATTGACCCATTTAAAAAATCTTGAAACCATGCATGCCTATTACTGGAGGACTATCAGGAATTCTGACCAATTCTCTGTAACTGTAAGGTCAGTGCCAGTGTGTGCACAAAATTAATTCTGTATTTAAGCAGTTTTGTGTTGAATTAGCAATGCCCCGCTTATCAAACACGCATCGGGCAATTGCAGATATTCCTGACCTGTTAGAAGAGGGGTGGATGGCTATTCCACAGCATCGTGTCACTCGGCTCATCAACTCCATGCGAAGTCAAGTGATCCTTAGCAGGGGTGAATATGCGCGGTATTAGTAATATTAAAACTGTGATGGAGTGAATGCACTCCCATTCGTTGTAATTTGATTGTGACTCGATGAAATTTGTATTGTGGTTATGATTTGAATTCATATTCAATTAAATCATTATTTTGATATTTTTGAAATGGATCCATTTTTCATTTGATCCATGCTCATTCATGCATAACGCTGTTTCTGGGGAAATCAATTTTACACATCGTCCCTCTAGTCCGGGTGGTGCTGTGTGCAAATTTGTATTGCACCCAATTATATATCTCACAAAATATTAGCCCGTATTTAATGGGTGGGGGGGGGGTGGGGGGAACATACTTTTTTTAGGTGTATAGTTTGGTCGTCTAAATTTGCTCAGCGAGTTAGGCCGGTATGTGCGTTATGAACTTTTCCTGAATACGGGGGCATCGGTTTACATTTTAACTTGACATCTATATGTTACCAGGACTAGTCCTCATCTGCCCCCTCACAACCCCGACCCATAAAAAACAAAAATTGGATCTTGCGTGACGTCCCTGACAGAACACCCTGGAAAAGAAACTTAATATATCTACTTTCAACGCTCTGCTCTGATTAATCCCGAACAAATTTAAATGTTTAATTACGCAGTTAAGTGAAAGAATGGCCTTGAAGGGCATGCCTCCAACTGAAAACAATATGAACTGGATTATTGGGAAAGTACACGCGGGTGGTACTGGTGTATATATGTATACGTGTACGCATGCGAGATTCATAATAACTCGTGCAAACTTTGCATCTAATGGCATGTGCTTATGTGACCATATCCACGTGCCCGGGACGGGAAGCACACGTCGTACCAATGTAAAACCACCGATATGTAAAATTGTGGACCAACCACCAACTGCTCACGACAACATCCATTTCTAGCTATGCCTCGTCCATTTTTAGCTATGCCCCGTCCATTTCTAGCTATTCCAGGTCCATTTCTACATATGCGCGGCCCATTTCTAGCTATTCCACGTCCATTTCTAGCTATGCCCCGTCCATTTCTAGCAATGACCCGACAATTTCTAGTTCCACGCTCATTGCTAGCTCTGCCTGCCCACTTCTAGCTATGCCACGCCCACTTCTAGCTATGCGTCGTCCATTTCTAGCTGAGCACTGCCTACGTTTTCCCGCGTGTTGGGTTCAATTTATACACTTTAAACTCTGAATTCACAGAATCCCAATTTCGCGGTAACTATGCAGGTAAGCTGTCGAATATTTTAAAACTAATTTTACTAGATGCTTTCGTACACTATATGAGCTCTATCCGTTAAGTTAAAAAACGGCGAGCAAGTCTCCACCACTGGCTGGCTGCCTTTATTCAGCAGATAAAATCCTAATGGTAAACATTAATAGAGGATCTCACACGAGTTGTCACTCGTATCAAATTTATCACACGAGTTTAGCAGTATGTCCCTTGGAACGAGCCAAATTCCAAATGTGGTATCGCTAAATGGGTGTGATAAATTTGATAAGAAATGGCAACGAGCGTCAGATTCAATTTATCACATAAGCTAATACTTCGAATCTTTACGCCGATTCTGGCCATTTCCCTGCCATTGTACAATATCATTTTGTTTTGCTAACGCCGTAGCGCGTCAGTACTGCGAGTTCTGATAAATGGGTCAATTTCAGGAAAAGGTATGGCTAAAAAACGACAAATTTAAAACCGCTTTGATATATAATTATGTGATGTTTTGATTCATTTGTCTTGTTTTGGGAGGATGATTTGATAACTCGCTATGCTTAATCTTAATCTTTTTGGGGGAAATCCTGTCCTCACGATCCATAATTCCCGTTGTGTTGGTCACAGGTGTGATTTGATCAACACCAACGTGCATATCTGCTGTATGTGGTGCGAAATTATCAAGAATATTGCATACACCTGCAATCAGTCCTTCATTTTTTCCCACTGTGGCTTGTCCTCAGCCATAAGTCTTAGCTTCCTCAGGTCCATTCTTGACTTGAGTGTACCGAGTCCGGCTTTCTTGAGGTCACCTCGTACCACACTTAGCAGATTTATGCAATGACGTCCTCTCCTGGCTTTGTATTTGCTATATATATAGGATAATTAAAGGTGCATATTCACAGCATATGCAAAATTAATGAAAATAAAATTGTTTAAATTATATACTTTTAGATGCTTAAACTGTAACCATATATGTAATGAAACGAAATAAATTTTAACATATGATGATTCCATTCCATATAAATTCATACAAATTTTTAAGTTACGAAATTGAAATAGAGGCCCGTGAATATGCACCTTTAATGGATAATATATCCACTCGTTTTATTTAAAATGTATAATGATTTCAAAAGAAAAATCCAATGTGATGGTGCTGACAAGATTTTATGTCCTTGACCTAAAATAACATAAAAATACAAATTCCCCTGATGTTGTGTAAAGGAAGGTTTCTTGATAAATAGTTTACCAAGAATGATAACGCATATCTATTGGAACGAAATGTGCAAATTTCCGAAAAAATGAACGCGATGGGCGTGACTATGATTGGCTTGACAACACTATGCGTTTCTCGATACCGTCATATTTGTTTTTCTCGGTGATGCAATGATGTTATGTTTATCAAGAGAGATTATCATTCTAAATATTAAGATGTATCATAGGAATAGATAAATGTATTTGGGAAAACTTGATTTCGGTTTTGACATCAAAGTAATATACGCTTCAAGATAAGGTGTAGTCTAGTTGGCCATATCAATCCGTGCGAGTTGTCTGCCAAAATAAATTTCTTCGTTTAGATGGCATGTCTAGGGTTTCACTAGACAGAAAAAGCGTGGTGACAATTTTACTTCTTATATTTAAGACTTTTATGAGGTTATTTGCGATCAGTTAAGGTTGTGACACAAAATCTCCTTAAAATATAGCCATGTTGGAGCTCATTCAAGCTTATGACGTGAAAAATAAGATTGACCTAATGCGTTTGAGGCGTGGATACTCGCTGAGTGAACGCGGCTCGAAAAAACACTACTTTGGGTGTTCATAAACAATTTCCATGGTAAAACATTCACTCTATGTTCAAGTGAACCATGTATTTAACACAGGCTTCTATACGATTAGCTATTCAGTTCTGATAACTTTTATGCATATTATCTCAAGTCCTAACCCGTTAAGCCTTAAATTTGTTCAAGAAATTTCAATTTTCTCATAGAAAATATCCATTTGCAGACCAAAAGAAGACACTCTTTGAAAAGGGTATCGAGCCAGTCATTCCAGTGGTAAAAAAAATAGTCTTCTTTTGGTCTGCAAATTGACATTTCTTAGGACTACTACAGAAGCCGTTTTTGGCCGGTTTGAGCGTTAAAGGGTTAATTTAAAAAGAAACTGGTGCATTCGCACCTGTATTATCTTTTACCACACCATTGGCTCTACACGTTTGTGACAGTTATCGCTCTAATTATTAACGTTTCCTCCTTATCAGTACACCAATATCTCATGGTATCCTATTGTTAGTATGTGAAACGGTGTCGATCTGCAAGAACTTCTAACACACGCCTTTGATATTGTGGTTGACGCAGCTGAACAAATAGATCATGCAGGTGTGCGGTCGCGCATGAAGAATCAGCACAGCGTTTGTCACTATTCTCTTCATTCACGTATACTCCGACCAACTAACTCATCATACACCGTGACATCGTAAATATGTATCATTTGCGCTACGAGAACTAAAGAGAATCGTAAAGTTATTAAAATCCATCCCGGGTTTCAACAGCGCCTCAAGGTGCTCACAATTCCACTTATATCAATTAACCCTAAAACAAATATTTTTACAATAAAATTTACAAAAATAGTTTTCTGTTGTCGTGCAGATAGACACTACTCTAGACCATTACAGGTCCTGTTTTTTTTGGCCGGCATGGACAAAAAAAATGGTTAAGAAAAGCCAGTGTCTATTTGCTGGCTGAGGGAAGACTATTTTTGAAAATTTAACACTGGAGTGACTGGCTCGGTTACCGATCCAGTCATTCCAGTGGTGAATTTTTAAGAATCATATTTTCTTGGATGAAAACATGGACATTCCTCAAGACCACTACATAGTCCGTTTTTATCGGTCTTGACCATTAAAGAGTTGTGTTAACACACGAGGGGTTAACTTGGTAGATTTCGTACAGACACTAGTAACATATGGTGAAGTCAAATATGCTTCACTCGCTGAAAGGTTTACTAAGGCCTCTCTCATTGCCTAATAAATGTGGAAATACACCGAGTGCGTGTACGCGTGCGTGTTGCGTGTCCGTGTTGAGTGTGCGGGTGCGTTTCAATCAATATCATAGAAACAAGTAGGGGCATAATACATTGCTGCGTGTGCGTGTGCGTGCGCGTGTTTCGTGTGCGTGTTGCGATTGCGGCATTTTTCACGCTCCTATGAGCGTGCAAAGCCTGCGCGCGTGCATGAGTTCGCGCACGTGAAATACACAACATTTCGCGAGCACATGTTTTCTCTAGATCATATCATAGCAAATCACATCAAATTCTCTAATTTTGACAAAATGGGCAAGAAAGGAGAGCTAGACGACAACATCACCGAAAAATTGATCGAATTTGTTAGGGAAAAAAGTTTCTTGTACAATTCTATTGATAAGCGCCACAAAGATCAGCAATTAGCAAGGAACACATGGAATGCAATTGGGCTAGTCTTGGATATAACTTAAGATATATATCTTACGCAGCAATGTATTTACTTTCACGCATGCGTGTAGGCACGCCACCTCACGCACGCTCACGCACACGCAGCAGTGTATTTCCAACTTAACCCTGCTTAACTATTTCGCGTACTATGTAGGTTTATTTATAGCCGATATATCTGTTTGCATTCGCACTGGCGGAAGATAATCCCGGACTTCGCGGTGGCGCTATCTGGTGGAGAGCGAGATAAAATGATGGCAGTGAGAGAAAATGCTGACGGTAACGCTACCTGGCAAATTTTGAAGGAATAGTTTGCGTTCACATAGGGAGGCAATAGCGATATATCGGAAGTCTGATTTATAGTGATGGGGGATCAAAGTTTAAAAATATTGTCAAATACCGGGAATTGAAGAATAAGGTAATGTCATTGATAGAAAACGCGAAGCGGCACTATTTCGGTATACAGCTGACAGAAAATAAGCATAATCCTTCAAATATATGGAAGATCTTAAAAAGCATCAGCCCCAAAACAAACAAAATGCCATTAATATTATTAGATAACCAGGGAAACGAGGTTAGAGATACCGGACAACATTGTGAGATGTTCAATAAATACTTTGCTACTGTTGCATCCGACCTTGCGAATGCCATACAAAATAAAAACCACGCGATTTCACAGGATCTTGTAATGCATGTTAACAGTAGAGTTCCAAACGATGTCCAGTTTAAAATACCTGGAATAACAGTAGATTATGTTTACCGTGAAATTTCCCGTTTAAAAACTAATAAATCCGCAGGGTATGATACTTTGAACGCGCATTTCCTAAAGCTGGCCGCTCCAGTTATCGCACCATCAATCACCGCCATTATTAATAAGAGTATTGATACAGGAGTATTTCCTACCATGTGGAAGTGCGCAAAAGCTAAACCCTTACACAAGTCCGATAATAAAAGCGAAATTAGTAATTATAGGCCCATTTCTATTCTGCCAATTTTATCGAAAATTCTGGAAAGACATGTACACAATTATCTATATAAATTTTTGACTACATATGATCTATTATGCGAATCTCAGTCCGGCTTTAGACCCAAACACTCCTGCGAAACCGCGTTGCTAAAATTAATAGACACGTGGCGATTTGCAGTCGATAATGGAGAATTCGTTGGAGCTATTATGATAGACTTCAGAAAAGCGTTTGACCTTGTAAACCACGACATACTGCTACGAAAACTAGGCATTTATAAGTTTCATGCATTTGCGCAAAAATGGTTTAGATCGTATTTAGAAAACAGACAGCAGTATGTTTCAATCTCGGACAAAACATCTGGCATGTTACCAGTCACGGTAGGCGTACCGCAAGGCTCGGTGTTAGGACCTTTGCTATTTATTATCTACGTGAATGACCTCCATATGAATCTTACCTGTAATGTCGATATGTATTGTGACGATACAACCATGCATTGCCATTTCGATAATGTAGCAAATATAACTGAAAAATTAACAGCTGATATGGCATCCGTCCATGATTGGTGTCAAAACAATAAAATGGTTATAAATACCGACAAGACCAAATTACTAATGATAGGCACTAAATTCAAACTAAAACCGATAAATCCGGAAATTAAAATATCTATCGTCGATGGAGAAATAGAAAGTGTAGAAAATGCAAAACTCTTAGGCTTAAATATTAACAACAATCTCTCCTGGCAACAACACATCAACAAAATTTGTAGCAAAATATCTTCCCTAATTTTTATGTTAAAGAAAAATAAACGGTACATGAATGTTGAGCAACAAACCTTATTTTACAAATCATACATACTTTCGCACATTGATTACTGTTCTCTCGTATATTACGCAGGTATGCCAACATTGTTGAGCAAACTAGAAAAACTTCAAAAACGTGCAGCGAGAATCATCTTAGACGTCCCACATAGAACACCATCGCGGCAATTATATGATGAATTAAAATTGACGCCACTATCACAACGTATAACTATTAAATCAAACATTATGACATACAAAGCACTAAACAACCATACACCTAAGTACATCAGCGACATGCTTACACCCATAGAGACAACACACACACATTACATCTACGATCTAAAACTAATAGCCATTTGAAGCCTCCGAAAATACGAACCAACTATGGAAAAAACAGTTTCACATACACAGCTAGTCAAAATTGGAATTCCCTTCCTACGTGTGTTATAAATTCAGAAACGCTATCATCTTTTAAGCACAACATGCACATACATACACACTTTCAATGATTTTATGCTTTGTTTCAACGTACCTGCATTAATAATAATAATAATAATAATAATAATAATAATAATAATAATAATAATAATAATAATAATAATAATTAATAATAATAATAATAATAATAATAATAATAATAATAATAATAATAATAATTTATCGATTGCAAAATATAATAGTATCTAACCATAAGAGCCGAATTTAACCTGCTCGGGGCCCAGGGCTAATAACTTTCTGGGCCCCAGTGTTCATTAATCTCCCGAAACTAACGGACTTCTCCGGGTTTATCTATGCCCCGCCCATCTCTATCGAAGCTCCACCTACTCATCATTCGTGTTGGAATCGGTCGATCTCCGCAGATTTTGGATATCATTTTATAGAAAACTAAATAAACTATTGGATATTTTGAAGCTAGTTTGTCTGAGTGCTGTATCTGCCTAAGGCAGAAACGACACCCAGTCAAATTAGTTTAAAAATACTCAACAGCATGTTTATTACATTAGCATAGAATTACAAATACATACTTATTATTGTCGTCTTTCCGCCATTTGATATTTGATATTGAAATGGTTGAAAATAGGTTTTCATTGCAACAATTATGTATAGTTTTGTATATATTTTGTGCATGATTTGTAAATTTTGTAAATATAATTCTAATTAGTTCATATAGTTATTTGGCGAGGGCCTCTAGGAGATCAGGGCATTGCTTTGAAGATTTACCCTCGATAAATAAAGATTCTTATCTTATCTTATCTTATCTTTAAAAGTAACTGGAAATCCAATGTTAATGCCAATTCGGAATGGACCTTGAATTTTAGTTATGTCCCGCCCATCTCTAGCTAAGCTCCACTCACACATCGCTCGTGTGGGATCTATCGATCTCTGAACTCATTGGCTATCAATTTCCAGAAAACTATACAGGTAAGCTATTGGATATTTTGGAACTAATTTGACTTGGCGCTGCTGCTGCCTATGCCGGCAAGAGCGTTCAGTCAAATTAGTTTCAAAATATTCAACAGCATATTTATTAAATAGTAGAGACATACAATTCGTAACAACATGTCGGACTATTAAGAGTTAAATACGGACCATATAGAACCTGTAATGTAACATATGATCGACAGTGTTTCAATGGGGCAGTACATACATGTATGCTAAAGCGAGCGGAGAAGCGATTTATGGATGCCTCGTCTGCTACCACGTGCATTAGACCAGTTGACAAGACGACAATCACCATCACGTGACACAAGTGGAGACATGGGCTGTGCCAGAGAAATATGCGATTGCTTTAGATTTTGGGTATTTACGAAAGAGTCTTCAAAATTTAGTCTGGTCAACTGGATTCTGCGACCTGGAGAACTCCATATCTACTTGCCACCCTCAACGATTTATGAAATTACACAGAAGGCAGTGTTCCCGATACCGTAGCAATAGAGACAGGTATTTATTTCTCCATCCACTCTGCGTCTGATATTTGCTGGTAATACATTTAAAGTTCATATTCACACCGAGACATTTGATAATAAAATTTTATAGTATTTGTTTCGGCCCTATATGTATAATTTATTTTTTGCTCTATGTAGGGGTCCACTGTCTCTGCCTTTGGTGGATCACCTGTTGTGTAATTATAAATTGTACATTTTATATCAAAATAAATGAATTTTAACTTGAACTTGAACTTGATGATCTTTATAATTATGCACGATTAATGCCATTACACCGTTGACAAATGTACGAGATGACAGAGAAAATGTCCAGAAACGTGGACAGCACTCAAAGGTGTCGACCTTTGTCAGGCATGGTCGTGAGGAAGGTGTACTTCCGCCTCGTCGTCCGTTTGTAAACCGTCTGTCACATACTGATCGTATCTATAGTCTGTATGCGCGTAGTAGATCAGCTCGAACGTCAGTATGTCGTCTCAAGCTCATCATCAGTGGGAATCCGTTAGCTGTCATTAGAGTAACTCGTAACTGTATCTACGCGTGGATCGATCGTAGTAGAGGAGTATCGTCGTGCCACGTTCATCACAAATCGGTAACAGTTTGCTATCTTCAGAGCAAGCAGTTGTCATCCACAGTGCATGCATATCGCGTTGCATCGTTGCCGTTCATCACGTCAACATTGTCACCATTGCATCGGTTTGCTTATCCTAGCCGAGACAGGATTTGCGAACTCCAGTTTACGCATTCATTTACATTACTTGTAATAATCCAGATAAAAATAGACCTTTCCACTTTATTCATTCATCAAATGACGTCATAATTAACTACGTGATGTGAAGAATAACATCATAATCAATGACGTCATTATAGCGGCATGAATGGCGTGGAGAAGTACGTCACGAACGCCGATTTGAAGACGGACTATGCGTTCTTGTAGAATTGTATGTCTTTACTATTCATTAAATATTCTGTTGGAAATTTTGAAACTATTTTGACTGGGCGCTGTTGCTGGAACAGCAACCAAACAAATTAGTTTCAAAATATTTAACAGCTTGATAGACAGGGACTTGAGGGATCGATCGATCCAACACGAGCGAGGTGTGGGTGAAGCCTAGCTAGAGATGGGCGGGGCTAGCAAAAACTGGAAAGGTCCATTCCCGTATATCGTTTACTTGGCATGTAGAACTGAACACCATTAGGCTTTTATAAATACACAATATGGTAGTATCATTCAGTCATCATTTCGCCATTGGTCAAGTGGTATTATAGCTTTATCCATAGGATTCATTCAAATACATGATTATAGTCTGCTATGTATATGTAACGCGCCAATATAGAATTTGCGCCGTTGGTCAATAAGCGCAGGGATCAATATAGAATTTGATATCGGCGCGCCCTTTGGCCAACGGCGCAGGGGACCAATATCGAAATCTATATATTTGGGACGATATGAAACAGCATCAAAGTACACAAATTTCTGTTTCCAATCGGACCTTATTAATGGCTGACGAACACAATACATAACTCATTAAATAAATAAAACGGTATAATTCTTAAATTTGAATACTTTAATAATGCAATTCCGTATAACCATGAAATCAATTAGCACAATAGCACATAGTGCTATATATATATATATATATATATATATATATATATATATATATATATATATATATATATATATATATATATATATATATATATATATATATATATATATATATATATATATATATATATAGATATAAATATATATATATATATATATATATATATATATATATATATATATATATATATATATATATATATATATATATATATATATATATATATATATATATATATATATATATATATATACTATTAAAAGGTGCATATTCACACCAAAGTGCTTGAAAATAACATTCTTATCAATGATGTTTTGAACGTAGCGAACTTATCTAGAACTAATTGCTCCATGTGAATAATTAATTTGATTCTCAGACAGACATGAGTACATGTCAAAATTTATTGAGTAGATTTAGCGACAAGAGCAACAATGACTTTCAAAGGTGCATACAACGTGGACATCGATGTCGCTGCTACGTATTCTTTTGTTTCCACATTTTTATTGAAAATGAAAGTCCGTATTCACTTCTAAAAGCTTTGGAACCGTCTGTAACTTTCGTCCACCGCCCCTGCGATACAACATTGTGTAACACCTGAGTAAACACCTTTAGGCAGACACGCAATCAGAAACTTGTGTAATTCGATATTGACCCCCTGCGCCGTTGGCCAACGGATGCGCCGATACCAAATTCGATATTGGTCTCTGCGCCGTTGGCCAACGGGTTATCAAATTCGATGTTGGTCCTGCGCCATTGCTCAACGGCGCAAATTCGATATTGGCGCGTTACACCTACACTACGTGGCATTGTTATATATGCCACTTCTTAATATGTTAGCAGTATTTAATAGTATATCAATAGGGTTCATCTAATCATATATATTTTTAATCATTACAGGTGTGATCTTTATGATTATAGCATGTGTGCTTGATATGTACTAACAAAACAGGCGTGTGTGTGTGTGTGTGTGTGTGTGTGTGTGTGTGTGTGTGTGTGTGTGTGTGTGTGTGTGTGTGAGTGTGTGTGTGTGTGTGTGTGTGAGTGTGTGTGTGTGTGTGTGTGAGTGCGTGCGTGCGTGCGTGCGTGCGTGCGTGCGTGCGTGCGTGCGTACGTGCGTGCGTGCGTGCGTGCGTGCGTGCGTGCGTCCGTCCATTAGGTACACTAGGTACTGTGCCTATGTCCTACGAATTTTTTGTTTCGGTGGGGTGAATACAAAGGTCAGTGGCGCCCATATGACTTCCTTTTTTCTTTTCTCCTTTGCTTTTTCCTTTTAGGGTGGGCAACGAATCAGAGCCCGTCGGCTTGTCCTACAAATCTTATTTGATAGCTCTCCAAATCAACGTTTTGAAAGCTTGCCACTGGAATGATTGCCTCTGTAATGTACAAGAGCGGCAGAATCAGTCAATTCAGTGGTAGGCCTAGGTTTTAAAACAGTAATCTTATCTTGGTCTGCAATTAAGCTCTTATCCAGATCCAGTGTAGACCACTATCTAACAAATGCCTAATGTGAATCAGTCAATATTTCTGTCAAACTTATGCGTGAATAATAGACAAAGTTTAGAAGCAAAATACGGATGTTTTTTTACCACACAGAATACTCTGGAAGATGACTTTGTTGATGAATTTCTTATCTTTTCACAACATACCATGAGAAACAGTGTGTGGCAGACATGTAGCAGTCACAAATCAAGGATGAGTTTGTCAACAGTTTTCCTATCGTGAATATTGCTTTGTGAATTTACCTTTCCATCTTTGGTACACGTTGTGAAGGAGAAATGTCATTCTCAAAATTAAAACGAGTAAAGGATTATCTAATTCTTAGATCAACAATTGGACAAAAGTGACTTTGTTCCCTATCACTCCTCTCCATTGAATGTGACTTGCTTCGCTCTATGAACTTCGATGACATTATTGAAATGTCTGCCAATAGACAGAGGAGAAACGTATCTTTGGCATGAATTTATTTTCATATGTTTGCTGGAAAGGGTTTAGCATAATTTAAATAAATATAAACAAAGTTGATGCTCAGTGACTGAGTTAACATCCTGATAAATGAAATTATGTTACATTAGGCTGCAACAGCCTCCATTCAAACGATTTCCTACCAACGGGTAAATCTACATTAAAAATTTATTCTTAAAATTATACTCCCATAATCAACAATTGAAGGTGCATATTCACACCAGATTGCTTGAGGTTTGTAAAGGTTTAAATTATGTACCTCGGTATAATAAAACGAAATAAATCTTAACATATGATGCATTCATTCCGCATGAATTAATATAATTTCTTTAGTTGTAAAGTTGATTTACGGATTTGTGTCACTAATTCATTTTCACAACATAAAAAATTATATTAATTTATACGTAATGAAATCATCATATGCTAAGATTTATTTCGTTTCATTGCATCTAGGCAAACAATTTAAGCCTCTAAAAGTATACAATTTTAATTATTTTATTTTCAAGCTATTGATGGATCAGCTACATTCTAGTGCCAGTGCGTCGTCAATGAGAAGGCTCAAAGAACTAATGCTTGGCAGTAATAAAAACTACATACTTGCGAGTGCCTAGTGATCTAGCAGGAGGAATCTCAGAAAATGTAAATTTAAGAATATCTGGAATGTACAACATAAAATTCCAGTTAATTCGAGTGGTTGTGAGACGGGTGGTTGAAAGCCAGTCCGGTGAAAGAGAATTTATGCCCTCTGGATGCTGGTCTGGTGGTAAAACACTCGCCTCCCAAACGCCAGGCGATAAATGCCGCAGAATTGCCAGGTTCGAACCCCAATCGGGTCGAAAAATTGAAAGAGGTAAAATTACATTCCAAATGATGAATGGGCTACATCCTAGTGGCAATGCGTCGTCAAAGACAGGGTTCATAGAACTAATGTTAGACAATAATAAAAACTACTGCTGCTGCTGCTGCTACTACTACTACTACTACTACTACTACTACTACTACTACTACTACTACTACTACCACTACCACTACTACTACTACTACTACTACTACTACTACTACCACTACTACTACTACTACTACTACTACTACTACCACCACCACTACTACTGCTGCTGCTGCTGCTGCTGCTGCTGCTACTACTACTACTACTACTACTACTCCTACTACTACTACTACTACTACTACTACTACTACTACTATCAGCGTGCATGTGGCAACCATGGACACTACTATCTTAACGTGATTCTACTGAGATTTACAACATAGGAACGGATCCTATGATGACCTAGCCTTATTGGCAGAGAGGACAGCTCTATGTTACATCCTGCGCAATGCAACCGCAGGTAGCAAACATACGTCTCCTTGATTTGTCGCGCCTTCTGTCCAGCTCTTTATAAAATTTATCAAAATCAAGACACACAATTGAGGAATGTAGTATCAGCTATGCCTCGCCCATCTCTAGCTAAGCTCCACCCACACTTCAACCGTGTTGGGATCGATCGATCCCTGAACTCCCTGACTATCAATTTCCAGAAAACTATACAGGTAATTTGTTCAATATTTGACAGCGCCCAGTCAATTGTTTATTAAATGGTAAAGACATACAATGGACCTATCCATTTTTAGCTATGCCTGCCCATCACTAGCTAAGCCCCACCCACACCTCGCCGTGTTGGGATTGATCGATCCCCGAATGCTCTAACTATCAATTTACTGAAAACTATACAGGGAAACTGTTGAATATTTTGTAACTAATTTGACTGGGTGCTGTTGCTGCCCATGGCAAAATAGTTTCAAAATATTCAACAGAATATTTATTAAATAGTAGACATACAATTTGTACAACAACGCATAGATTGTCTTCAAATATGCGTTCGTGACGTACTTATGGACGCCATTCATGACGTCATTCATTACGATGGCATTCTACACATCACGTAGTTGATTATGCCGTAATATGATGGGTGGGTGCTCTGGAAAGGCGAATTCGTGCAACAACCCTTAAGCCCATCATCAATTAAGTGTTAGCGACGAACTTAGTTACGTTATTCATGACGCAATTGATTATGACGTCATCATACATGTCACGTAGTTTATTACGACGCTATAATTTCACTATATCCTAATCAGCCAAATAAGCCAATTCATTCGCCATTCAATATTTATTGGCGAAATTTGTGTTCACTTGAGCTATTTAGTTAAAATGGTCACAGTCACGTGATTCCACCTCTGCGTTAACCCCTCTTGTGCCAACTTGACTCTTTAATGGTCAAGACTCCCAAAAACGGACTAATATAGTGGTCTTGAGGAATGTCCATTATTTTTTTATCCAAGAGAATATATTTTTTGAAAGAGTCACTCAAGCCGTTATTTTCAAAAATAGCCTTTTCTCAGCCGGAAAATAGACACTAACTAAGAAAAAACCCATCTTAACCATTTTCATGGTAGAGTCGACCAAAAAACAGCACCTGTAGTGGTCTAGAGTAATGTCCATTTGCACGACAATAGAAAGCTATTTTTGTAAATTGTAAAAATTATTATTTAAAGGGTTAAATGATATAAGCCGAATTTTGAGCGCTTTGAGGCGCTGTTAATGCAAGAGAGGTCTACATCTAGTGGTGGGAATTGGTACTATTTTTGTGATCGATGATTGGTTTTATATACTAACCGATGATCAGTTAATGATTGATCATAACAGGTTCTCATTTTTTACTCATTTTGATTGCAGTAATTATATCGTGTTCAAGGGTAATTGTACCCTTTTCAGACCAAGTCGCAGGTATGACAGATTCTTAATAATTTAAGAAATAACCTGTTGAATATTTTGAAACGTATTTGACTGGAAGCTGGAAGCTGTTGCTGCCTTAGGCAGCAACAGCTTCCAGTCGAATACGTTTCAAAATATTCAACATGTTATTGGTATGGTTGCTTTGAAATTAACATACTATTTCAGTGCTGAAAGAATTAATGTCTTAGACTAAGGAGTAATACTATATAGTTTTAACAATTAAATTTAAATTATTTTCCAAAAAGTATTCGTTTTCTAGCTTTACCAGTTAAAATATATTAATAAAGCCAATTTATAAACAACCAAAACCGATTTCTGAAATCATGATCGATCGGTTGCTTGAACATGCAAACCAATCAATCATCGGTTAAATCGATTAATCGGAACAACATTAGTTACATCCATGCCTAGCTCTACAAGGAGTATAAATGGGTACCGTTGTAAAATCTGATGATGGTAGCTGTAATGGATAATAGCCGAAAATAAAGCCTGTAAGGGGACCTAGAAATTAGGGATCGATTTAGGCCAATCAAACCGATACCGTGTTCTTTGTCTCACTCCCGAAGATGGCATATGTGTATAACTGCTATACCTTATTGTCAAATGTTTCTATAAACAGTTTCTAGAAAAAGTAAAGCTATCGGTGTTCTAAGCACTTATTTAGCGGAAGCCTCCAATAACTTGTTTGAAAATGAAATTGTATAGAGGCTTAAATTTTGCACCTCAATGTAATGAAATCAAATGAATCCAAACATAATTATGGTTATTTCATTCCGTATAAATTAATATAGTATTTTAGATGTGAAGTTGAATTAGGAATACATATTCTGAATTCATCTTTACAAGGACAAATTTATTAATTTACATGGAATGAAATCATCATAAATATGTTGCGATTTAATTGGTTTCATTACATTTATGTACACAATTTAAGTCCCTAAAGGTAAACAATTTTCACAGTTTTATTTTCAATAATTATGTAGTGAATGCGTGCCCTTAAATGCGTATGATTTGTATCTATGTGTGTGTGTGGGTAAACCACGTGAATCTGTCACTTAAGGTTAGGCCGCATTAACGCACACAGGCGGAGACATGGCAACACTAAATAACTGCAGATAGCCACTGACTTTCTGAATCATCCAAACCCCACGACAACGTCTGTTTTTAACCGTCTGGCTGTTGAGTTTCCGCAGACGACATATTCCCACGGTTGTGTCTCTGGACGGACTAAATATTTTGAAAATAATTTGTCTGAAAGTTGTTGGTGGCTAAGCCACCAACAACTTTCAGTCAAATTGCTTTTAAAATATTCAGCAGGTCCAGAGTTATCATACATTGAAATTATCGTCTCGCGGCTTGCAGCAGTTATAAAACTATTACACATTTCGCACGAAATCAAACTGTTCGTAGTAGTTACTGTAGGCCAACAGTAATTTTAATTACATTTTCTTTCGAAATATTTAACAGTCGATGAGCTGTTATAATCAATGCCGTAGGGCCTACCCTCTACTACTCACTTGTTTTGAAAGAAAATAATTATAGCCATATATATGCCGAGCAACATCGCTGGCCAATCATCATTTGCGTACTTTCCGCAGTTAGGCCTACTTAGGACATGTGAACGCTAAGGTCACACACTAAATACGCTATCACATAAACAAGTAAATAAAGATGAAAAATGTGACAACACTAAGATTCCACTTACAATAAACACTATCGATGAAATGTTTTGCGCGTTTGTCCGTGATTTTTTATTACTTGAGAGTTTGTTGGGGTTTTCTAAGTCATCGCTGATATTAGATTTATCCTAGTACGGAGTTGGTTATAAATTTGTTATTTAGGCCTATAGTGATAAAATCGTGTTGTTCTTTGATCTTTAAGATTTGATTTCACTTGGAGGCTATAGAAACTAGGGTTTTCTAATGCTGGATATGCACCACCCGATTCTAGTCTGCCAGACAAGTAATCTTTTCCGCATCGAAGCTTAAGCCTGGTTTTCACATTCGCTAAGCTGAGGCTAAGCTAAAGCTAAGCTGAGCGATAGGAAAAATCGTGCATATGTGTTCCTAACAGCCTGTTCTCACATTCGCTAAGCTGAACCGATACAAAACGATAAAACACGCGCGTATATTTTGGAAACGACCCTGCACGATTATTTCTCGCTTCGCCTGTGATCAGTCACTCTGATATGCCTGAGTTTTCCTGGTTTGATTTATTTCATTGCATGTCCGTATTGAAAGCAGCATGTCTCAAGTAGAAGAAAAATTAATATTAGAAGTTGCAAAGTATGATGCCACAAATAGGCACTACAAAGATTCCGAGCGAAGAAGCAACAAATGGAAAGCTATTGGCAACGCTCTTGAGCGACCAGGTATCATAAATGCATATAATGTCATAAATGCATAAATATTAAAAAATTTTATAAGCATGTTGTTTGCCCATGTTGTTGACGACAACGACACGGGGAAGCAAGAAAGGAGCTTACAGAGAGGAAGAGGAGGAGGATCTGGAGGAGGATGGAATGGGACGTGGATGATGGCAGTGAGGAGGGGAAGAGAGGAAGAGGAGGTGGAGGGAGTGAAGGCGGGTACGGGGAGAGGATGATGGTGGGGGAGGGGGGCTATAAACTGCAAGAACAGTGTTTGCGTGTTATGAGAAACATTTAATTGTTGCTGACAATTCACCCTCACTCACACACACATACGAATACAAGCAGCTGCTGCTGCTGCTTCTACAACTACTACTGCTACTATTACTACTACTACTTTTCTTTTTTTTTAGGTAACACGATCAATGGATCGTGTGGAAATCCATAATACCCAAAAATAAACTGACTGAAAGAACATTAAACATAGAATAAATCAAAGAGAACAAACGATTATATCAGTCATGTGTATAAATAAACAATAAATATACGTGGTCAAACGATTAATTAAAAAATTCAAAACAGCTAAATATGTCCCTTTAAAAATTCCAAGTAACTAGCTCAACAACATTCCATTACATTTATAAAAGCTCACGCGAGCATAGGCTGTGAAACAACCACAGCGCTCGGACGTATTTAACACACACAGTCACTCGGGAACAAATTAATCAATAATCAACGCCCCGCAGGATAATCTATAAAAATAAACACTAAGATATTACACCGAGCTCAGTGAAGTGACAATGTAACCTACATAGTTGAAGAGGGTTGAAACTTAACAAACCATTTCAAACAATACAATTTACCTTGAAAATGAGATTCCATAATTATCCCGGGACAAACACAATTATATGTATACATGCTAAGTATTTCCAATCTATTATTAGGAAGCAGTACATTGAATGTTAAATTTATTTTAGTTGAAAGCAATTAACTTTTGGATTCGGATTCTAAAATTACCCCGGAACAAACATTATTAATACAAAATGTTGGATTGTTTATTAACATTGAAAAAACCCAAAATGAGTTAACCTGTTCAAACGACCACCTAAATTTAGGGACAAGGTTTAACCCTTTCAGAGCAAACACTCGCAATTTTCATCTCAAACTGAATAGCAGAGTTTTAGAGTGCATGCGCGTGTTGGAGCTGTTGCTGCGTGAAGTAAATGCTGCTGTTTCACATAGTAACAGTCAGCGCACATGCATGCACACGTACGCACACTCTAAAACCACTAATTTTGCATGTGCTTTAAAATAATAATTTAAAAATATATAGTTAGCTTTTAAATATAGAAAACATCAAAACAAAGTAGTTTGAAACAAAATCACAGCTCCAAGCGCACAAATACATGTATATTATTTAATAAATCACTCCAGAGGCCAATTACGGTGGATAATAAAAAATCAAATTTGTCGAAACAATGGAAATCAAATCACCAGAGCACCAACTAACTTCAAAAGAATGAAGTCTATTTTTAGTCACTGCATCATGAAATTCACATTTAAGGCAATACGAGAACAAGGCACGAAAAGCGCACTTCAATTTTTCAAAACTGCTGGAGTTAAACCCTGTATATGAGTCACTAACTATCGTACAATGATGCTTCCAAATTGCCCAGACCGCCACACTCAAACAAAATAACAAGATCTTCTTTGCATTATTAGTCAGATTATAAGCGTCTAATTCATGAAATAGAATTGCATCTTGGATTATGTTGATATCAACTGTAACAATTTTCCTAAATATCTGTTCAATGTACATCCAAAATTGGGAGACGGGCAAACACTCTGTAAACAAATGGATAATGGTTTCCTCAGTGTCTGTACAAAATAGACAGTGGTCATTATTTGCTATGCCAACTTTCTTGAGGAGGGGGCCCACCCATAGTTTTCGATGAAGCAATCGCCAGACAACATCCCTTGCTCGATTAGGTATGTGTGGTGAATGGATATTTTTCCAAACCACATCCCAACTCTGGGGAGAATGTTCAGTCCTTTCCCATGCCGTGACAGCCTTTGGAATAGTAATATTCTGCAGCATTAAAATATTATACCACCCCTTATTCCTTAACGTATATGAAAAACGTCCATCAGTACTTTCCAGGATTAACTTGGAGCAAGCATCATTCACAGACCCATTAGGGAGAAGAAACCATTCCATTGGAATTGCTTCCTGTAACCGTTTTAGAAGGCGCTGCACGTCAATTGGGCGTAAAGATGTTACTCGCGATATGTCATATAGTGATTTCCATTTTCGAGTTTTCACATCCACAATATCACACAAATTTTGAATACCATGCTTAGCAAAAGAAGTGTAATATAAAACTCTGCCTTCATATAGAATATGATCATTCCCCCATAGGTACTGGCTGGAGGCATGCTCCCAGCAAAGAGGTGAATCTTCTTTGTGAACAAACTTAGCTAAAGCAGCTTTAATGTCCAAAAATATCGATGGAATCCGTGTGTAATTCGGTGGAGGTTTAGAAGACCAGAAAAAGGATTTAGCTGAAAATGGCTCAATAAACCTTTCTATAAGGCATCTAGACACATTTGCCCAATGACTATCTGAATGAAGTAAATCATCTAATAATTTCAGCCTTAATGAGACGCATTTAATTCTTAGGTCTGGAATGGAAAGCCCACCATCAAGCTTATTATTAGTACAGACACGTTGTGAGACAAGGTGTGTTTTACCCTCCCACAAATAATCAAATATCATCTTGGTAATTTCCTTTTCAACATGTTTGGGCATATTAACAACTGCAGCAATATACCAAAGTTGTGACAATATCAAATTATTAATCACTATTGCCTGGCCAAAAATAGTCAGACGTCGATGTTTCCTTTGAATAATTTTCTTGCTCATTTTAGAAAGCAAGTTTGTCCAATTAATGGAATCATGGTGTGTTCGACTGAAATGAATGCCTAAGATCTGTATTTTGTCAGTGGACCAATTGATGCTTAATGGCTGATCATTTCGATCTTTCCATGAACCCAAAAACAAACCTACTGATTTTTCTTTATTAATTTTGAGCCCTGACGCTTTTTGGAAATTCTCCAAAATAAGATGTAAACGATTAAAATCACTATTTTGGCCAACAAAAATAGTCGTATCATCGGAATATTGTGATAATTTCACTGGTGTCATAAGACCACGAATACACAGTCCATGATAATGTTTATCTTCTCTTATTGTCGCTCGCAAGGTTTCCATACAAATTACAAATAAAAGTGCTGACAGTGAGCAACCTTGTCGAACCCCTCGTTCTAAGACAACTGGCTGGCTTATAAAATTGTTCACAAGGATTCTACTAGTAATGCCATTGTACAATATTCGGATCCATTTAATAAAATTGGGCCCAAAGCCGAATCGATTTAATGACATCAACAAAAACTTCCCCTCCAAACGATCGAAAGCCTTTTCATTATCTAATGCCACAATGGCACCTGGAATGTTATCCTTTTCAACTAACTGAATCAGATCTCTAATGAGCGCAGTGTTGGTTAATATTGATCTACCAGGTATTGAACATGTCTGAGCAGGATTAATAACGTCGCCCAGCACCTGACCTAGTTTTAGTGAAAGAGCTCTAGAAATAATCTTGTAATCAACTCCAAGGAGAGAAATTGGCCTATAATCCGTATATCACTCCGGTCACCCTTTTTAAATAGCAGACGTACATGTGCTTGAGACATTGTCAAAGGAAGTTTTCCCTGATGGAAAATTCCTTTAACAATCTCACAGAATTTCGGACCAATGAGATGCCAGAAAGTAACGTAGAACTCAACAGGCAGGCCATCTCCTCCTGGCGATTTTCCATTCTTCATTGTTTTAAGCGATTTAGTCAGGTCTTCTAAGGTTAAATATTCATCACAAATATCAGCCAACGGAGGAGTCAATGTTTCCTTAATATTAGCAAGTAATTCAGCTGCCAACTCTTCATCAATTTCTTCAGACGTATATAATTGTTCATAAAATGTCTGAACAGTTTCTAGTAGATCTTTATTTGAATTAACAATTTGCCCATTTATTTCAAGGCCCCTAATTATCTTTTCCACACCTCTAGACCTTTCTAGGCCACAAAAATATTGTGTTGGCTTTTCACCTTCAGAATAAAATTGGGCTCTTGATCTGACTTTTGCACCTTCTGCTCTGTAGATTTCTATTTGTGATAATTTTAACCTGGTCTCCTCCAAAACCTCAGTCAAGTGAATATCGCCGTTTGAAACTTTGCGAAAAATTAAGGTTTGTAGACGAATCAACCTTCTCTCCTCTTTGCGCATTTTCCTTGCCTTTTGAATAGAATATTGCCTTGATATATTAGCAAACCCTAGTTTAACATCTTCCCACCAAAAAATCAAACTTTCAAATTCTGATATATTGCGGAGCTTAAAACGCCAGAAACTTTCAATACATCGATGGTACTCAAAATCATTCAGCAAGGAAATATTAAGTTTCCAAAAACCTGAACCACGTGTAACCCATTCTGCATTATCTAACACAGTGGAAACCAGGCAATGATCAGAAAAAGGTACAGGATATATGCCAGTATCCGAAATTAACCCTTTTAGCTCTCTCTGTACATAAATCCTGTCTAACCGAGAAGCTGTCTGACCATTTGGTGTTACCCTTGTGTATTCACAACATTCAGGGTTTAAAACTCTATAACTATCCAAAAGGTGCTCACTGTCACATATTTCCTGTAAACGCCGATGAGACGTATCAGCGTATATTGATAGCGAACGCCTATCCTTCTCTGGATTTAAAACACAATTAAAATCTCCACCAATAATAATATTTTCTGATCTATCATGAATTACTGGGCGAAGAGATGAATAAAATGTACCTCGTTGAGAATGGGATGCAGGGGCATAAATAGACATCAAATTTAGTGTTGAACCAGACATTTCAACAGTCACCACGACCCATCTGCCATTACTATCAGCTTCCAATGAAATGATATTTAATAAAGTCAAACACCTGGGTAAAAATAAAATCGCCACTCCTGTATTTAAATCAGTGGCATTGGAATAGAATATTTCACCCTTAGAAAGTTGTTTGAAATTTTCTAGTACTTCAACATTATGGAACTTAGTTTCCTGAAGCATGACGATATCAGCTTTCAAATCAGACAATTTCTCTAGCAACATGCGTTGCTTCAATCCATCATTTAAACCACAGCAATTAAGTGAGCAAATTATCATTATGATTACGAATCTATGCATAGTACCCATAATATCTAGTTTGGTTTTGTCTTCTTACTGTTTTTATCCCGCTTAGCCCATTTGTCAATCTTCATAGTAAACTCTGAATTTGTAAGATCAGTAATGGTCAGATGTTGATACCGTGAAATGTCTGAATCACTCCACAAATGCCTATAGCGAACACCTAAGCGTGTAATGTATGGAACTAAAATCTCGCCCTTCTCTGAGCGATACAGTACCATTTCATCGGGCTGCTGAGATTCCTGCGTTTGGATCGACGTGTCAGACTCTGCAATAGAGATAGAGTCGTCTATATCGTCATCCTCCCTGTCCCCCGACCCAGAGCTCAAGTCTTCTATCACTCTTTTAACCCCACCAGCAATAGTATCCTGTACAATTGCCTGTCTAGAATGTATTAATAACACACCAGACTCTGTTAGTGGTGGCAAATCAAATGGTACATCAACATCCATTGACTGAGATCCAAATTTTGTTTGTCCCAGTACTAAACTCTGTGTATCATCAACAGCGTCGGAGTCATCATTTTCCTGGGCTATTTCAGCTGTTGCTGGAGCGGTAGCAGATATACCTGTCTCCAGAACCTCAATCTCATCAACGTGTTTTGCCAGTACTGGATCACCAGCCTTACTAACAACTGGACCCCCAGTCTTACTAGCATTGGGGTCCACAGTCTTCAGCCTTGCTAACAACATGTGCATAGGTGTGTGGCACATTGTTACTACTGTGTACTTCACTGGAATTGAGAGAAGCAGGATGCATATAGCTAGCACTCGCCTCTTCCACATTACTTGCAGCATTCATCGATGATCTTTTATAACATCGAGATTTAAAATGATGAGCTGACCCACACAAAAGACACTTATTCTTGTAAGGACAGGTACTAGCTAGGTGTTCAGTACTTGTGCAGATACGGCACTCTTTAACCTGGCCCCTATACCACACAGGGAGGAAGAAGTTCCCATCAATAGACAATCTGCCTGGAATTGGTTTGTCAATTTTTTCCAGGCACACCCGTCTTATCCCATTTTCAAGTGTTCTATCGAAGGCATACGTCTCCCTTTCAATTTTTATCACTCGCCCATATTTTCCCAGCTCGGCTGTAATACGTTCATTCGGAATTTCAAGAGGGGCCTTTACTTTTACAATCAATTTATCTGAATCAACCTCTTCAATCTTACATATTTGTCCATTGACAATCAGGCCCTCTTCCAAAAACCTTTCTTTCACTCCTTGTGAACTGACCGTAAGATTCCAGACATTTTTGCTAATATTAATTAGCCCCTTTAAGACATTTGGCCCAGCCCCTACAGTGTCTTTTATTCCATGATAGACGTCAATGGCGCCAACGTTCAACACAGCAATGGTGAGCCTAAGGCTAAGAGTCTGTTTATAGCGACTTGACATGTTACTAGCGAGCATTCACATTGACCTAGATTACGCCTGTCTACTGCAGTGAATATAAATGCACGTACGAAGCGCGATATCTCGACAGGTCAGCGAGATCGGCCTAAGCAGAAAGCTCAGCCCGCCAAGTACAAATGCGCTTATCAATAACGGAGATATAGTAGGCAAAAAGCCACCTAAACTTATATACAAATGTAACACGACGGTTGCCAAATACAATGGCAGTTTACTTGGCGACTCTAGTTCTCGAAACCAGAAAACCAGAATCACAAAATACGACAAACAACGACGAATAAAACACAAACAGAAAACATCAAACTCAACCAAAACCGCTTATGCAGCGAACAAAACAAAAATTAAGTGTATACGAGCTGTAGTGACGAAAATATTCGTCAGAATTTGCAGAGCCAATTTCAGCACAGCTTTCAATGACTACTACTACTACTACTACTACTACTACAATCTCCTCATAGATAGTAATATAGCCTACCCGTCAATTCATGCGTGCGTGCGTGCGTGCGTGCGGTGCGTGTGTGCGCGCGCTAGCAATGTCTTGTTATTTTGTCGAATTCACTGATCTGTAGAATTTTCTGCTATGTACTGGTTCTACAGAATGTTAAACAACAAGATCACGTACACTGTCACTAAACAATTCCTCTTCGCACAATTTCCGTTTGCCAGGTAACCTCACCTGCTGCAGAGACAAAATAGTCTTTAAGCCTATTACGGAGTTTGTATGCGTCATCAGAAGCACGAGTCCCAGCTAGATGACCTAAGTTTTGCATAGCACCTGCATCAATCTCCTCATCTCCTCGTTCTGCATGTGCATCCATTGGCCCTGTATCTCAACAGACGCTGATTGAATGAAAATCACGCTAATGTCAGGACAGTCGTCTCGCGCGTGACATTTCACGCACGATAATTTTAAGCTCAGCTTAGCCTCAGCTTAGCGAATGTGAAAACCGGGCTTTAGAGTACAACTGCTGGCTGATATAGCCGCCAACAAGCCGCTGACCCGCATTGAGTTACTATTTCACTAAAATACACCGCAATTTAAGCCGTTCCTATGACAAACTACACTTATTATGTGTTTTGTCACATATCATTGGAAAGCGCATTCAATTGCCGAAACATTATTGCATTATTTTCAATGAGTTATTTGCGCATATAAAATAGACCATTCGACCTAGATTCATTAAATCAAGTGGACAATAGGGAATATTTTAAAATTGCAATCAACTGTATTACATTTTACAAAACTATAAACACCAATACACCAATGTATAGAAAATTGACTGAGCTTTCCAATGATGTATGACGTCAATATTATTATGAACATAGCTTTTCAGATAAACTGCTTAAAGTGTGTTGTATCTGATTGCCGTAGTAAAGTAACGCTGTTCCCGCGTCGGCTACAGAGTTACCAGTCGGAAGTTGTATGCGCAATGCTTTCTGGGAAGGTATTTTCCCGAAATACCCTAATGAGGGAAAAGTCTATTGGCCGACCAGTTGGCGTTAATCTGGTGATGTATATCCTTACGCCGACTGAAAATTGGCGTTAGTCGGCGGATGAGCGCCGATTAAAAAGGAATCTGGGGTCAGCGAGGTCAGGAATGATCTGGTAATGTATGGCCTACCCGATCCGACTCGACTGTCCTGTCTTGATATGTATGAGTATTGAGTCTGGCCAATTAAATCCCCGGCGTTCATGGAGCTAATTAAGGATTTACACTTTCTCACATCACTACAATCAATATTTCAAGATGGCACTGTATCTGGAATTATACCGTCTTTATTTGTCTACCTTGACTATTTTACGTGACACAGACACGTTTTCCTCGCCTCAAGTAGCTTTCGTGCCTGCTGTCATACAATTGGGGGATGCTAGTAGAGGTGGGGCGATAGGGGTGCCTTTGAAAAGTAGCTGCTGTGTCAGAGCAACCAACTAATTTGCATCATTATCACATTTTTCTCCGTTGATCTTTACCGCCTTTGTGTAAAGGTGTGAAAAAGGCGTCCCTATCTCCTCCATTTTGATTGGATGTTAGATGTAGAGCTTGACGATAAGCCCCTCCGTCTCGTTAAAATCACATGCTGCCTGTCATCCAATGAGGTGAGCTTAAAGATGATTAGCGTAATGATTGACAAGGGTTAATGACCGGGTAATTAAGGATGCTTGACAGGTTACATGTCTGGACTCATCTTTTCCTGTAAACTCATTCGATCACGAAGCCCCTGCCACCCCCACCCCACCTTGTTAAGTCACGTGCCTCCAGGCATCCAGCACTGCGAGCTTAAGGGTAATTAGTGTAATGCTGATTGACTGACGAGGGTCAATGGGTGTAATTAAGGATGATCTCTTGGAGCCATGGCAAACACTCAAGAGTTAATGTATTATGTAATGAGGGACGACCAGGTTACATGTCTTGACATGTCTTTTCCTGGGAACTCGTTCGATGATGAAGCCCTGCCCCCTCATTAGATCATGGGTCTCCAGGTATCCAATGAGGCCCGCTTAAGGGTAATTAGCATAATGACACATGACGAGCATTAATCGATAGGCTTAAGGATGATTGACAGGCTACATGTCTGGACACACTTTTTCTGACTCTGGGAACTCGTGCAATCATGGGAGATTCTAAATGGTCAAGCTATAGAATAGGGCCATTTGTGGAAGATGTCTCCATTAGTCTAACAGGTTGATCATTATTAAACTTCTGAACCTTACCATGCTTAGCCATGACAATGTACAAGGGTCGATGTATAGCATAAGGACAATCGATTAGTTATTACTCTAATAGATTAAAATTAACTGAACGGGCTTTAAAACAACGCCGAGCATGTGTAACGATCATTGAAGTTGTACAAAGCTCAACGAATCAATTTTGAAATGTGCTAGGGAAATAACAACAACCTATTACATTTTTAATGGACCTCGAGCGGCCATGCAATATTTGGAGCAAAAATGTCAGCCTAAGTTGACTCAGGGTTTGGACAGGTTATAGGCTCGGGTTCTTTCAGAGTTTCTTCAATTAAAACAATGTGAGTTATTTCACATCTCACAATTTTTTAATAAAATAAAGTTTCAGTAAAATTATACAATCAATAAAATGTACAGCCGATAAACTTGATTCCATAAATCAACTTCAGTCTTGCAACTAGGACATTTCCCCAGCAACGTCTTGAAGTTTGCCACAGTCCCCACAAGACTTACGCATAGCGCACATTCCAGAGTTGATGTGATTGTTGTATCAACCCTCGCTCTTAAACCAACTGCATCAAGCTTTGCAATAGCGATTAGCGATCTGCTTGCATGGTGGAGCCGCTTGACATAAATGACAGCGTTTTACGCAAGAGTGTTGATCATGGTTTGCATAAGCTACGTCGCAATTGTCGCAGTAATAACTACAACCTTTCAAGGCCTTAACACTGGTTACATATGCGTAATGATTATTATACAGATATCGGGGCAAAGTTTGAATGCAATTATCTGCACCCCTTTATACTCATTGTTTATTCTCGACCTTGCTATACACTCTTAGAGAAATGCCATGTGGGGCCCAAATGGCTTGGAATGCATTCCAAGCATCGGGCCTGCAAGCCACGTCAGTAGGTACACCTGCCTAAGTGTACAGTTCTCGAGCTTTCGTCCATTGATGATGGTTATCACCTAAACCTTCTCCAACTAGGAGTTTACCCTGCCTTCTAATATGCATACGGTCGGCTTTCGATGTTGACAAATCTAGATAACATAGCCCGATCGCTATACATCAGGCCATACACACATTATATATTTTCGTTACAGTGATACAACTTTTTTTCAATGTGGCTTCGACCTCCAACTCATCGAGATATAATTTGGCACGATTACTATTCGACCCCGATCCGCTAGGCATTTCTACATGAAAAAGTCCCCATCGAGACATACGTCTCTTTGAGATTGACTCACTTCAGAAATTGTGCTCGTTATTTCTGTAGCCATCAGATCTCTCACTTGGGCAAATTCCACATGGATCGGGGTGCTTAAAGCTGGGTGATTTATTGTGACCCTGCTGTAATCTTGAGGTGATGCATTCACGCTAGTGTAAAAACTCTCTAATATTCTTTCGAATATAAAGTGCACGTGCTCTGAAACATCAACCAAATTCTCTGTAATACTGGTGTCTGGATTAAAGTTGACAGAGTAAGAATTTTCTGTAATATTAAAATGCCTGAACCGAAAGGTATGCATGAGAGTTATATCATACATATTATTGATGTCGGGTGTGTCAGGTCTAGGCATAGTGGTTACAACGGCATCAGAATGTCTTTCGCCCCCTGCACCCCCAGAATTCCCACCCCCTACAACGTTAACCCCTCCACTGATCATATTAGCTTCCATATTCGGATTTTTAGTTTCACATAAATTAACTCTGCAGACTTGAGCAGATTTATTTTTGCAATTCTTGTGATTATTCTTGCTAGTCTTCTTAACCGGGGTATAGGGCATGCTAACAGAGTTGCTAGAGGTGGTGTATGCAGTGTGTGTGCGTGCGTGCGTGCGTGCGTGCATGCGTGAGTGCGTGCATGCGTGTGTGCGTGCGTGCGTGCATGCGTGGGTAGGTGGGTGCGTGCATGTGTGCATGCGTGCGTGCGTGTGTGCGTGTGTGTGTGTGGTGCTGCAGTGGTCGGGTTGGTCGCGTTGGGGTGGGGGTTTGGTCGAGTTGTTTAGGGCGGACTGGGGTGCTGGGGGTGGGGCATCAACATTAGCGTTGATCGAGATCGGGCACTCAAACATTCTCCAAAATTTTATAACAGCATTTGAGCATTTAGAGTTTGGGTTGGAATTTAGGGGTTGATGGGGTTGCAGGGGTGTAATGTGGGACGTTACAGATTGATAATGTTGAACGCTGGTTAAGAGCTCAGTATCCATTATACCATGCATTAATATATCTATATTACGTTGCAATACATCATCGTCTTCAGAATTAGAACAGGTGTGAAGATCTTGGAAGATATTTTGCTCTTCAAATCTATGAAAATTAAAAATATCTCCCAAGATTTCCACCGATGTTATAGTCTTTAAAACAGTTTCACTCAGTACCTCACCCTACCTCACCTGAATCATGCTTTATGACCCGGTTTAACTTTGCAGGCTCTGGATCCCACACAGGTTCGTCACTTCTCGAGCTCGTTGAGTGGCCCCAGTGTTCATAAAGCAAAGCCGAAAGCATCGGTAAAGCCGAGTGATTTGAGCATAGGTGATGACATAAGATTGTCAGAGTTAAATGATCCAATTTACCAAGGGTTATAGACCGACATGGTGTGAGGCGATATTCAAAGTAAGATCGAAATTACCTCACAGATCTGGTGTATATAAGCTCAACTATTATAATCAAAATCCCATTATCGGTACATTTTATTCTGAAGAGTTGCAGAAAATTCATTTAAACGAACCTAACAGTCAGCTATATCGAGTAGAAAGAATTAGTAAAAGGTGTACAAAAGATAATAAGCGATAAGTCTGTGTCAAATGGTCCAGGTATCCTAATTTGTTTAATTCATAGATAAGTTATTCAGAACTTAAACATATTTAGAATCATTACAGAGCTAAGGGTACAACCCTATTCGGCCACCACCCGCCCACATGACACCCCCAACCACACTAACGCTGCAGCGTTGTAGAAATGTCTCTAAACAGTCCGGAAATATGTAATAATGATTATTGCTGGTCATTTTGCAGTGGAAAAGTACCCAGAGACGAGATAAGATATCTCGCTCAGGTTATAATAATTTATATTATAATAGTAATGTGTTTAATAAATCTGAGCATTCAAAATGGAGATAAAGGGGTTTGGATAGTGTTCGTATATGTAAGTAATCTGCTCTACTCTGTCGAAACACCTAGCTATAAGCACAGTTTCTTCAAATGCAGGCATCATAGCAGCGAACTTTCAAAACGTATTACCGTACATAAACATGCCTCACTTGGTGGTGGTAGGGTAAACACTACCAACACTAAACTCATGTATGTCTACTACAAATTCGTCATTACGTTTCATAACACGTACATGTACACTGTTAGCGAGCGCTACAGGCATATCACAACCCAAAAAATAGCCTGTATTCATACTTATAATAAACGTTGAACAAACCATTTAACCAAAAATCAAAACTGTTAACTCTTAATGTACCAGATTTTTAAACTGCTGTTTTTATACTCTAATGCCTACTGATTAATGCTCGTCAGACGTCATTATGCTAAGTGCCCTTTAGTGCACCTCATTGGATACCTGGAGATCCGTGATTTAACGAGGGGGCAGAACTTCGTCATCGAACGAGTTCCTAGGAAAAGACGTGTCCAGACATGTAACCTTGTCGTCCCTCATTACATAACACATTAACTCTTGAGCATTAGGCATGGCTCCAAGAGATCATCCTTAATTACACCCATCAGCCCTCGTCAAGCAATCAGCATTACGATAATTACCCTTAAGCTCGCAGCACTGGATGCCTGGAGGCACGTGACTTAACGAGGGTGGTGGGGGGTGGGGGGGGGGGGGGGGGGCTTTGTGATCAAATGAGTTCACAGGGAAAGAAAGACAAGTCCAGACATGTAACCTGTCAATCATCCTTAATTACATGGTCATTAACTCTTGTCAAGCATTACGCTAACCATCTTTAAGCTCACCTCATTGGATGACAGGGGGCACATGATTTAACGATGGGGAGGAGATTATGGGCAACCTCTACATCTAACATCCAATCAAAATGGAGGAGATATGGGTGCATTTTTCACACCTTTACACAAAGGCGGTAAAGATCAAAGGAAAAAAGTTGATAATGATGTAAATTAGTTGGTTGCTCTGACACAGCAACTGCTTTTCAAAGGCGCCCCTATTGCCCCACCTCTACTGATGCTAACGCCCAGCTTCAACAAATTCCCTTTCAATTTCTGTATTATTAAGCAACTCGGTCAAAAGCCTTGGGTCTGCTTTGTGCTGCAGGACACTGCACAAGTTATGAGTCGGTGCTGGTGTAGCGCGGATCGGCCGGACGGATACGGACTGTCCCAGCTCATCTGGGTACAAGACGACCGCTCCTTGTACGTTCCAAGCACGCAAACACGTGTCGGCGTTCGGAGAAAATGCATACTAAAGTGTACCGGGTTGGTGGACGTAATTTCTTTAAATTCCAGTATTCTCGTCGTTCTTGAGATCTATTAGGACCGGAATGAGACGAGATTTCTAAAACTGTTTAGCTTTTTAAAATCGGACCAGAAATGGCCGACTTATACTAATTTAGCCTGTTGAAATTATTTTCAAAATATTACAAGGACGTCGTAAATACGTGTATGTACTAAGTGAATGGGGAGGATGTCTATCACATGATAGCGTCCTCACCCTAGAGTCATTTGTCATTTTAAAGAGGAGCATCTAAACTAGCAAACTGTCCCTGTTGTTTGCTTTTAACAAACGGGTTTATCAGGATTTTTTTCTAAGGCCTTTTCTAGAATTAGCCTCCGGTCCTTATACATCATTTTGGTATCTTCTATCACATCGCTGTTCTCTCCTAATAGGTGGGTATTTAAACACATACCAGAGATGAATACGCGTCATGTTTCACAGACTTACATTATTGAGAGATGTTTTGCCTTAGGAACGTATACGATCTAGCGATTTAAAAGAAGCTTAACTTTATATATGCCGCGAGCGCAATCCACGTGCCGTGACATATGCTATGGCATGATTAATGTGCATACCGGTAAATATTGTGCATAATTAATCAGCGATTT
>CM067367.1:99281532-99299032 GCA_034401795.1 Chaetoderma sp. LZ-2023a
TGCTCTAAGTATAGGTGGGAAATGGGAGATGATGACAAATCTTTTAAAGCAATGTCAGATCCTAGAATCAGGTAAAAAATCAACAACTTCATGGCATTGCCTGCTAACAAACCATGTAGCAAGCCAATCAATGCTGATGAGTCTCTGACGACCACACTAACAGACATTATCATAAGTGCAGCTAAACCTTCTGGTATAAAACATATTGATTCTGGAAAATGTTTGAAAGCAGAACCTAGAAAGATTGTTAATAAGCTGAAGAACCAATGGTTTGACCAGGATTCCAGAATTATGCTTAAGGATCTCAGAGGTATGGCACATAGAATTCACGAAACGCCATCAGATACCATCTTATTAAATAAGTTTCGATATTTGCGGAAAAAATTCAAAAGACAAATAGCAAAAAAGAAGTCCATCTTTAAGCAGCGAATCTTGGATCAAATGGAATCCTTAGAGTCCAACTGTATGAAAGGTACTAATAGTAATTCTAAAGGAAAGTCAATTTCCTGTACAGAATGGGTGTCACACTTTAACAAACTTGTTAATAGTGTTCCAACACACCGCCGATTTAGACCTTGAAAACACAATAGACAATTTTATTCAAACCAATAGAAATACAATTTTAACGAACTTAATTTACTATTGCAACTTCTGTGAGATCTCTCGGGCTATTTCTTTTCTTAAAAACGGCAAAGCGAGTGGATTTGACGAGATCTTAAATGAAGTGTTAAAGGCAGGACACACTCGACTTTTACCAGTTCTGCACAAATTGTTTAACTCCATTCTGAGCTCTGGTCAATTTCTTATGGAATGGCGCTGCAATCTACTTTCACCCATACACAAGAAGGGCGAGGTTTCGAAACCTGAAAGCTACAGAGGTATAGCTGTAAGTAGCAATTTATGCAAATTATTTTGTAGCATTCTGCAATATCGATTAACAAAATTTGCTGAAACAAAAAAACTAATCCCACAATGTCAAATTGGTTATAGAAAGAATGCAAGTACAGCAGACCATATTATGACTTTGAAATCAATTATTGACAAATATGTTAATGCTGCTACTAAGAAAAATATATTCTGCTGTTTTGTGGACTTCAAGTCAGCCTTTGGAAACAGTCTCTCGAAGCAAATTACTGTATAAATTACTACAAGCTGGTATTGATGGCAATTTACTAACTGTCATTGAAAGTATGTACTCTGATGTGAAATATGCAGTCAAAATGAATGATGCAATGGCTTTTAATCCTCAGTTGGTGTCAAACAAGGTTGCGTACTTAGCCCACTTTTATTCAACATGTATCTGCGTGATTTGCCAGAAATCTTTGATAGAACATGCGATCCTATACCTTTGAATAACACTTCTATTAATTGTCTTATGTTTGCTGATGATCTTGCCATAGTGTCAGAAACCCACACTGGTCTGCAAAATGCGCTAAACAAATTGAATATTTACTGCAACAAAAGGGACCTTACTCTCGACTTAAATAAGACCAAAATAATAATTTTCAATAAAAGTGGACATTTACTAAAGAGACACATGTATCACTTTACATACAGGGAATCACCGATTGAGGTTGTAAAGTCTTATTGCTATTTCGGTATCGTCTTTACACCATCTGGAAAATTTAAAGCTGTATGTGAAAGACTGGCAGAGCAGGCCAAGAAGGCTTTGTTCAAACTTAAAGTTATCAATGTCAGAAATAATGTTTTAACAGCATTCACGCTATTTCGTTCTTTAATTTTACCCATCTTATCTTGTTGTGCAGAAATTTGGACACCCTTTTACATTACGGCATCAATGAACATAACTACATGCAATTAGGAGATATTGTCCCAGTCGAAAAGGTCCTAATTAGCTTCTGTAAATATATACTGGGGGTTAATAGGAAAGCTACTAATGCTGCTGTAAGGGGTGAACTCGGGCAATATGCCTTACTCACCACGCTCCTCACACAATCAGCCAAATTTTGGATGAGAGTATGTGACATTGACTCTGAGACAATAGTTCATCAAGCCTATATGCATTCGTATTCCTCATTAGAAGAAGATAACTGGGCTAGCCATATAAAAAAATCTATGGACTAGCTTTAGCTTCGAAGAAATTTGGACCAACCAAATCACCAGAAATAAAAAGACATGTGCTAAATTACTAACTGATGCCATGGAGTCTAGATACAAATCAAACTGGCTGGTCCATGTAAACAGAGGTGTCACAGATCGGATTGGTACATCTCAACAGGGTTCTAAACTTAGGTCGTATTAAACATTTAAAAGCAACTTTAACATGGAGAATTATTTACTAACTGAACACGATTTTTCTAGGCGAAATTTGTTTGCCAAACTCAGAGTAAGTGCACACGATCTCCAGATAGAAGTGGGGAGACATACAATTCCCAAATCTCCTGTAGAAAAAAAGAGTATGTTCGCTATGTAACATTCAAGCTGTTGAGGATGAAAGACATTTTATTCTAAAATGTCCATTTTACCACAGTGAAAGGACAATCGCTATTTAATTACCTTGATTTTCTTTGTAAATTTTGCTTCCCTCAGTGAACAGCATAAATTTGTGTTCATAATGTCCTACAATAACGGTGACACTGAGGTCTGCAAACCGGTACTAAAATATGTCACTGATTGTTTCATGAAAAGGCAGAATGCGTTGGTTCCGAAACAATCCACTAACCCACCGCCATCACTAGTAATTGCAATATAGCTGATCAGATCGGCAGAAAATTTTGCTGTAGGTACACTACATGTATCCTTATCGCCCTTTTATATGACGGCTGGGTGAAGAGGTGACATCGTTATCTTCTGTGTCATAAAATCTCATGGCGATTAAACTTGTCATGGGATATTGAGATATGGCGAGTGGTGATGCTGCTGCTTCTTTATTTAGTGATCCTGGCGGAGGTTTCACGCAACAGTCAGTGAAGTTTCCACTGTAACTAATGCGCAGTACCTAGCAGAACATTAACTTCAACATTAACTTCAAATTTACACTATGAATGATATGTAGTTTCTGCTCATATATTAATATAACCACTTAATTTGATAACAGAGCCATCAGCCTTGATTCGTGGATGTCATCTTATATATATGCGTGCGTGCGTGCGTGCGTGCGTGCGTGCGTGCGTGCGTGCGTGCGTGCGTGCGTGCGTGCGTGCGTGCGTGCGTGCGTGCGTGGCGTGCGTGCGTGCGTGCGTGCGTGCGTGCGTCTCTCTCTCGTCTCTCTCTCTCTCTCTCTCTCTCTCTCTCTCTCTCTCTCTTATATATATTTATATATATATATATATATATATATATATATATATATAATATATATATATATATATATATATATATATATATATAATATATATATATATATATATATATATATATATATATATATATATATATATACACCTGTGCAAAAGTTAAGCACCAGCAAAAACAATAGAACGTAGAAACATGATGGTACAACTAGGCTGCCATACTTTTTGTCCCCGCGTTAGCTGACATAATTCCAAGTACGAAATGCACATGCATGCATGACTTCACGCCGCTTGATGTCCGTGCGTGGCGGGAAACAGCACACGTGTTCAGTTATGTAAAAGTCCAGTTTGAGGTGTAGAACATTACATACAGATTTAGGCGACAAGATTAGGAATTTTGTGTTCATGACCGTGGTTTATTTGTACAGAGAGAATTAGCTCTTGATTGTGAACCGCTATAGCAAGACGAAGGTTAAGTGATCGTGTGAAATGGCAAATCATAGGCATGCATACCACTGGTATGTCATGCAGAGAGATTGGCAGACAGCTGAACATTAACCATACTGTAATCAGTCGTTTGATTGCAAAACATGGGCAAACTAACGAGGTGAAGGACATGCCTAGATCTGGAAGACCGAGGAAGACTACTGCCGTGATGATCGAGCCCTAGTACGCCTTGTTAGGAGATCTCCATTCACCAACAGCAGAGTGCTCAGCCAGCAATGGGAAACGCGCAATAGAGTGTCAATGTCTACCGTCAAAAGGAGACTGTATGCTGCTGGCATGAAAGCTAGGAGACCTGTCAGACGTCCTCTCCTCACTGCACACCACAAAGAGGAGCGTCTGAGGTGGTGCAACGACAGAAGACACTGGAACATGAGATCCTGGAGACGGGTACACTGGTCCGATGAAAGTCGGTTCCTGCTTCATGCCAAAGATGGTCGAACTCGTGTATGGAGGTCCAGACGCACGGCGTACGACCAACGTAACATCATGGAAGAAGTTCCATTTGGTGGAGGTTCCGTTATGATATGGGGGTGCATCTCATTTGATTGTAAGCTGGATCTGTTGACTGTACCTGGAACACTAAATGGACAAAGATATCAAGATTCCATACTGGATAGAGTTGTGGTCCCTCATTTTGTAAATCATGCACCTGGAACCCACCCTATATTCATGGATGACAACGCCCGACCACATCGTGCTAGAGCTGTGCATGAATACCTCCGCCAGAATGCCATCGAAACCCTACCATGGCCAGCAAGGAGCCCTGACATGAGCCCTATTGAGCATATCTGGGACATTCTGGGAAACATGGTGAGAAAGAGGGATCCTCCTGTGCAGAACCTACAGGAATTAACAGACGCACTCCATCTTGAATGGCAACGAATACCACAATGGCGTATCAGTCGGTTGGTGACCAGCATGAGACGTCGTGTCCAGGCCGTCATCCAGGAACAAGGTGGATATACCCGGTATTAATAATGACAGTCTCAAACTCGTGCACAGATGTTAAACTTCGTTTTCAGACACCATTAATGACAATCTAGCCACGTGTGTCAACTGTAGGGCAATAGTTGTCAGTTGTGTCAACGTAACCATATTCAAGCCTCGTTTTCTAGTTCAAACAAACACATACAGTGTTTCCCCACCATCATAATCAGCATTCCTCTAGTTGCATTATTACCTCTTGCACTAAGATGGATGGGTACATAAATGTTTATGCTATTGCTTTCTTCATAGCACATGAATATACCCTCGCATGTGCGTAAAAATAGGGTGGTGCTTAACTTTTGCACAGGTGTATATATATATATATATATATATATATATATATATATATATATATATATATATATATATATATATATATATATATATATATATATATATATATATATATATATTATATATATATATATATATATATATATATATATATATATATATAGATGGACGGAGCGTAGCTAGAAATCGACCCCTCTATTAGAAAGAGGAATTAAACGTGCTGTCACCTGTTCACATGACGACACGAGGTAACCCTAACTACAAGGTGTCTCGTGACTGATCTATTCGAGTCCAGTTACAAGTGCAATTCATGCGATATATTTATGATTATCTAAAGATGCGTCCATGAATGTGTCTGTTTGGGTACCAGATGTGACTCTTTCGTTCCTGGTACGGGAGCGTTAAATTGTGTGCCTTTTAGATTTGTGCTTAACAGCATGCTGTAAAAAATAATAATTTGACAAAAAGACGTCCTTCAACAACATGTCCTCGATTCTTTTCAAAATATTGTACATAAATAAAAAGATCTGGCCTTTGTCAACCTCTATTCTTGAAAAGCTGTATGGGCCTGTGGAAGAACTGCAGAAAACCACAGATTTCATCTTGAGAACGGCTCTCCAAGTGTGATACCAGCGATCGAAAAGAAGAAGAAGAAGCTATTAAGTTCCCAAGATCAAGCAGTCTGCATGAGCTATATTAGCTGTTGTAAATTGATTTATCATATTTACTGAACATATATTGAACATATGATTATATATGTTTCTCTACTCACGAATATTAGCCCGGTCTATTAACACCGTCACATTTGAATGACTCCTAACCAGGCCGTCTCGCGTCATGGAAAAAAACCCCGAAGACGTAGAATGAACTTGAACCCAGAGTAAAATATTTTACAGTTAATAGAAGGAAAAACCCCAAACCTGGATATCTGGGAAAACACAGATACGATGATTGATGCTCGATCTGTCCAATAGCTGCTTTTGCAAATCATGGAAATTCCAGTCATAATCACCAGATATGACTATAAAATCACATGGCAGGTCTTGCTGATTCAGTCGTCTCAATAACAGCTATCTTGAAGAATTCCCCAAGACAGACTTCGTTCGTTCAGCAGCGACAATGGTGAGTAGACTTAAAGTCAGGATTACAGAATTTGGTTTAAACAAAGTGTGTTTTTTCACAGAATTTGTTAATCTCTAGCTATTTCCTAATTAGTGTGTGTGTGTGTGTGTGTCTGTTAAAATGAGTATTTTAAATTACTATTTAGTAAATTATCAAATAAACTATACACTTTAAAATTAAAAAATAATCACAAGTTCAAAGAAATCCTACGTGCGTTTCGGGGTTTCTTTTTGTCAATAGTTGCAAACTCATACAACTATTATTGAGATGAAAAGAAATCATTTAGAGGAACCCGTTTAGGCCCTCCGCACGAGTATGGCGCGCATACTTAAACATTGCTGAAATCTCAGTATGACATCAAGACACCACCGCCACCGCCACCACCACCCACCCACCTTTCAATACATTGAGACCATTCTGTCTGAAAGTTGTTGTTGCCTGGCAGCAATATTTTCAATATAAGGCTAGTTTCACAATATTCAACAGATGTCTTACAAAGTGAATAATTAGTAACATCTGGATGATATAAGCTTGTATTGGATAATGGACCTGTCCAGTTTTAGCTATGCCCCGCCCATCTCTAGTTAAACTCCGCCCACACCTCGCTCGTGGTTGGATCGAGAGATACCTGAACTTCTTGACTATCAATTTCCAGAAAACTATACAGGGAAACCTGTTGAATATTTTGAAACTAATTTGACTGGTTGTGTTGTTACCTATGGCAGCAATAGCGCCCAGTTAAATTAGTTTTAAAATATTCAACGTAATGTTTATAAAATGGTAAAGACATACAATTCGTACGACATGTCGGACCATTAAGCGTTAACGACGGACTATATCGAATCACTCATGACGACATGATTATGACGTCATCATGCACATCACGTAGTATATGATGGGTGGATAAACTTGGTAAGGTCCATTAACTAAAGCCGTGTTCTCACTGTGGAGTTATTCGAGAATAACGCCATCCCTCAGTATTGCGTTGCGCCGGTTAAGTCTCTAGTGAGAACACGGCCTGAGTGGCATCTATTGCTAAACAGTTAATGCACGCTACAAGCGTTGTAATGTCAGGATACTACGCCAGTAAGAAGCAAATTAGCAATGCTTTGGTTATTAATTGGACTTCAGAGAGTGAGTTAGAAATGCAAAGCAACAGTCACAGAACCTCTTGTTTATGGGCGTATATACAATACCAGATGGAGTTGAAGTTGCTAAAACAACTTCAAGTCCACGTGCAGATCTTTATCCAACTCAAAATCTGCGCAAGAATTACTTTGTAGAATGTGCCTCTAGCCCTTTTAGTCCAGTCAATCTAGGCCAAAAATATTTTAACCCGGAACAAATTGCAACAGAATTTTTTACCTCGCCCAGTGTATAGGGGGCCATCATGTACAACATATCAAAAGTCCTCCAAAATTCCAATAGGGGAAAGGGTAAAATTTGCATAATTATTACCAGATTTGGGCCATTTCACCTGAAAAATCCATTTTCTTTATTTCTTTAAAACCGGTATGTAATATATGTGTGACTGGGTATTTTTGGACTTTTATTTTAGTAATAAATGAATACGATTGACATATTCTCCACAAATTAAATGTATTGTGTTATGCCACTTGCATGAATTTACCTAATACCATCATTGATATTGATACAACACATATTATATTTTATTATGTCACGGTATTGTGTGTTTCTAAGCTAAGCTAAGATGAAATAGTATGGCATAGGTATCTGGTTTCTACTAATTTCATCTTGCATCAATTATCCAAGTCATCTTCCTCAATGAGCGTTATTGAATTCGAGCAACTGAGACCCTTACAGTCTTCGCAGGCGGATGTGCAGCTGAGCCCATGTTTTCTACAGGTGCATCTCTTTGATTCACAGCCAGTTTTGCAGCTGCATCTAAATGAATACAGTAAATCGTCAGGTGCTGCCAGCATGTCAGTCTTAACAGGCAGCATTTGGTGGTTGAGAACTTTCCAGCCCCATTCTGTTGGATCCATATCTCCAGCATCTCCTCTCCAAACTTGAATTTGGTAGTACACGCGAAGACTGTGAAACTTTGCGGATGCAGGTGTTGGTGGTAAATCTCGTGCTTCAACATACTTGGAACTTTTTGCAACCTTCTCCCTGAATCGCTTGTACCGAAAAGCAACTAGACTATCCATTGAAGTGCCATTGTATAGAATAAGCATTGCCTTCTCACCTGCTTTTATCACGTCATCTTTATTCGCATTACTCATTGTAAACACTTCAGCAATTTGAGAGAGTTCTTTGCAGCACTGGATTTTGCTAAGGGATGCAGATTTTCCAATTCCATAAAGCCTAGATGTTGAGTCACAGCCAAGGATAGCATGGATAAATAACAGCTGTGAGCACAAACAGAACCCAAGTTTTTCCTTTGCCATTTTGATATTCCACAGTCGGGGTTTCTTTGCATTTTGCTTTGGCTCTGGTCTGAAAAATAGCTGACAGCCATTCATAACAGTATGGTATAGAAGCAACACCAGTAGGTCGGTATCGTCTCCAACAAGAGCAGTATTTGTTGACTTTGAAGCCAAGATAGCCGTTTGCGTAATTAAGACATCAGCATCACTGCTTGCCTTTATCGTTAAGCAGCCAGCCTGTTCGAGAGATGAACTTAAGATTGATATGAACCGATGTTTGTTCTGCTTGTTACTAAGAAAATCAGGCTTACTCAGAGTTACAACTGTTTGCGGAGTCAGTACAACAGTTGCGCCTGATCCACGAGTTCGCCTCTTATGTGTTACATCTTTTATGTCTGGGCCTTGGTCAAAACCATCAAAACTACTGTAGCCTTTCCATATTTGCTTATGCAATATTTTACATATCTTTGACAAACATTTGCAAATGTCTCTCCACGCTGCCATGGAACACGGTGTAATAGAGCTCCTCCATCAAGCACATAGTGGACAGAATCTGGAAGGACTGCATCTTCATTTTGAATTAATTTCCACAATGCATCAGCAAGTGCCGGCTTATTTGCTTCCCATGGAAGAGATGAATTATCAAAGAGTGCGGGCGGATGAGTGCACAACTCATACTCAAAATAAGATGCTGGATTCCCTTTTGATCCATTTGTAGCAATTAAACTGAGTCTTTGAAATAGGAGTTGTGGATCAATTTGTACACATTCATCATCAATCTTGAGAGATGTTTTGGATGCTAAGGTAATAGCTTGTCTCTTTCTCTGGAACGAAATGCTTGATACACATTGGCCACACATCGAATTAATAATTGATTCACCAATATCTTTAGCATCGTCAACATTGACTGATTCATGTGCAGACAATCCACTAACAAGTCCTCTAAGAGAAGGGTCTGGTCCAAATGGATTCAGTTCACTAAGGATTTTGAGAATTTTGTAAGTATCATCCATATCACGCTTTATTCGAGATTGTGTGGAATCTTTGTGTTGTTCACTTGAATCACAGTTTACCCCAGAGAGCTCTTGCATTGCATTACACACATCGGCACATGCGGGCATAGACAACAACCAAACAAGACGCTGACGTTCTGTCATTCCACGACCTCGTGTTAGACCACCACTTGACTTTACACTTCTCATAAGGACCTGCTCAATAACTAGATCAGTAGATAACCCTGCCCAATACCTATCACTTCGATGAATGACATGATGACCATTGAGGAAGCTGGTGTGTATATCTGGATGACTTTCAGGTATTTCTAACATCTTTTGTAAATATACATATGCAGACTTGGCGTACAGATTCTGTCCAGCGGCTGCAAAATATGGAAGCATCTCACGAACGGTCTGAAGGTGCATGTTCCAATCACCAGTTCGTTCTGCCTTAATGAATTTGCGCAGAATGTCAACCAACTCCATATACAAAAGCCAGAGTCGTGCAGTCCTCTTATCTTTCATGACCACCTTCTCTGAGTCTAGTTTGTCCTTGACATCATGTAATGCATTTTCCGAGGACAATCTTGTAGCTACATACGGATTTTTGATAATGTCATCATAGAGCTCTCCAACTTTAACCAGACTTTTATTTAGGGAACTTTCAATCGTTTCATGTCCTGCAACATTATCATCATTGTCAAACAATTCTTTTGAATGCATTGCAGCGGAATATTCTACTGTGTCAACTTCAGCATCTGCAATTGTAGGTAGTGGTAGGTTGTATGCATTTGCAATCAAGATTGTACTGAGAGAAGCAAAAACCATGAGGTGTCCTCGAACTGCTCGAGAAATTGCCTTTCCACTAAGAATGTGTTTGACAGCATTCTCAGCGTAGACTACCTCTAGAATAGGCGCAAGACCGCTTCCTGTCATTAAGTGACCAATGCAGCCAAGGAAGCTCATCTCCATATGAAGACCTCCGAGTAATTTGCTTTAATGGACTCCAGCTCGGCTCAATCTCTATGATAGTCATAGCTGTCCAAAATAAGGGCTGATCAAATGTAATCACGGGTGCAACATGGTATCGGTTTGCCTGTTAACAAACATACGTCAAAGTGGAAAAGATGCAGGTCATGTTACTTGGCTCTAGATCTATCATCGGAAGGAAAATAACAGACGATTTACCTGGATAAACTCCTTGGTGAACAGTTTGCATCATGCCAGACCATGACTGTCTCCTTGAACGCAGAAACAAAGAGAAATCCCAGAGGATGTCAATGTCAGCTGTTGGGTCTGTTTGTTCCATCGCAGTTAACTCCTTAAAGGTCAATGGGAAGTTCCTGGTATGCTGAGACTCAAAGTTCCTGATACAGATCTTGCCAACTTGCTTGATATCTTCAGATGTTACATTTATTTGCACGAAAGGTTTCCTGGTGTAACAGATGCAATGATTCCCATTCCATGAAATGTATTATGCCCATCTATTGTGCAAATATTGTGATCCACATTGTCGGCAACAAACTGAATGAACTCGCCTGATAATGGCTGTGGTAGATCTCCACCATGAAGTGATGCACTGCGCTCAAACCTCTGTATCTCCGCGTATGAACATCCAAATCCGTGCTTGTACAATGTGTCAACAATAAATCTAGATCCAAATTTATGGTGCATCTCACATGACAGCCCGAACTGCAAAGGTGCCAAAATAACTCTAGGACGAGTTCCTTGCATAATAGCCTGTCCAACTGATGCCTGTTTCATTTCTGTGTCTTTTCCAGTAAACAAAATCCGCAATAATTCCCGCAGTGTCTCTGGTAAATAATTCAATGCCTTTACTGGGTCGCTCATTTGCTCCCTTGATGGATAGCTTTCAGATGATGTGCATGAATCAATTAACTTAATATCGTGTCTAAGCAGTTTGGCAGCTGTCTGGATGATTAGCATGCTCTCTGATTTGGAATCCTTTCTCTTCTGTTCCTTATAGAAGTCAGTCAAAATAGTAGATGCTTTAGAACGAAAGGTAACAACGTTTGGCTTACCATTCACAGTGCTAATAAATATTTCATCGGCATAATTATCTTTTATTTTATCCTGCATGTATTTTGTACTGTATGCTTTATTCTCTTTATCATCGAGATACTCTTGCATTTTATTAACGAGGTCGTGCAGGGTCAGCTGCTCATCATCATTATTTTCAAGAAATGCCATTGTCGCACTAAATGCTCTTACTCTGTCCAAGTCTTCTGGCCTTCCATGTTTTTGGGATGAGCAAGATGAGTGCAGCTGAGGGATATTTTTCATGGCTCGAAAATTTACGCTGCAGCTTTGATGGTATACTGCATTGACAACGCATAAATCCGGCGTGAAGGCAAGCCGCCCAGCTACAAGTTTGCCCCATTCGTCTTTTCTCTGCTCACAGGCCTCGGCGATACTACATTGAAAGTCATGAGTACTTACTGGATAAATATCATAGCCACGTTTCTTTCCATCTTGAATTTTTGCAGGGTATCCGCATAGCAAACAATGTTCACTAAAATTGAATGTTGGACTTTCTGAACGGAGTGTTCGCATGGGTGGCGGAGATTGTTCAATTTTCTCTGCGTCACGGGCAATCCGCTTGGGATCAATGAACTCCTGTCGACATTTTACATGAACCCTCTATTCTACTTCAGCTATGACATCGCTTTCACAGGCTCTGCTAGCATTGTTAATACCGTCACAGCCTTTAACTCGAAGCTTAACAGTTTGTGAGCCATTTTCTAGGCTCTGGGTACAAATAACGCATGTATCTAAATCCATGTCCATATTCTGATTGAATTGTATAGAAATTTATTCAAATTGTGAGATAAAAGTAAAAATTAAAATGCAATTTATTTTAGATACAATTTTAAAAGCGAAAAACAAAATTAAACTTACTTTAAATAAAAATTTTTTAAATTACCCCGGCCCTGTGCATACAACCATATTTAATCTGTGGTTTGGAGAATTTGTACAAGTGGTTCAAGGCAATATTGCCAATTGCTTACTGTCTTCCGTGACCATGAAATTCAGAGCTTAGACAACATTTCTACTTCGTTTATTTGCGGAATGAAGCAGGTAAGGGAAGTTTCATTATTCGGATAATGGCGGTAGCTAAATATGCGAATTTACCCACTTTCCCATCGAGGGATTTTGGAGGACTTTTGATATGTGACACCTGGCAGTCCCATGAATGCCGCAGAAAAGAAATAAATTATGTTGCAATTTGTTCTAGGTTAATTTGTAGTTTTACTGGACTATTTAACCCTCGAATTTGTTCAAGGAAATTTCAATTTTCTCATAGAAAATGTCCATTTGCAGACCAAGAGAAGACTTTTTTGAAAATTTTACCACGGGAATGACCGGCTCGATTATCGAGCAAGTCATTCCGGTGGTAAATTTTCAAAAGTAGTCTTCTCTTGGGCTGCAAATGGCCATTTCTCAAGACCACTAGAGAAGCCGTTTTTGGCTGATATGAGGGTTAATAGCATGTCTGATTTCTAGTGATGAAGATCATGGTGCTGTTTAAAGGTAACGTAGGGAACCCAATGTTAATGCCAAGTCGGAATGGACTTTTCCATTTTTAGCTATTCCCCGCCCACCACTAGCTAGGCTCCACTCACACATCGCTCGTTTTGGGATCGATCGATCTCGTACTCGTTGGCTACTAATTTCCAGAAACCTATACAGGTAAGCTATTGAATATTTTGGAACTAATTTGACTGGGCGCTGTTGCTGCCTATGCCAAGCAACAGCGTCCAGTCAAATTAGTTTCAAAATAGCCAACAGCATGTTTATTAAATAGTAGAGACATGCAATTCGTACAACATGTCGGACTATTAAGAGTTAAAGACAGGCCAAATAGAATCATTTATAACATAATGATTATGACGTCATCCTACACTCGTCACAGCTGATTATTACGTCATATGACGTCAGATGATAGCTTGATAAAATGGAACGGTGAATTCTCGGAAACCATACACTGTATCCAAATACTGTGAACTGGAACTGGCAGTACAGGGCGTATGGTGCACTAGTGTACCGAGTTTTGAGATGATAGTCCAAAAACTACATCATTTAGCAGCAAATCAATGGAGGAAGCCAGTTTTAGCTATGACCCGCTTATCTCTAGCTAAGCTCCGCCCTCGTTTTGCTCGTGTTGAGATCGATAGACCCCTGCACTCTCTGAATCGCAATTTCCAGAAAACTATACAGGTAAACTGTCGAATGGTTTGAAACTCATTTGACTAGAGGCAACAACAGCGCCAACTTTCAAAATGTTCAACAGCTTATTAAATAGTAAAGACATATAGTGTCCCAAGATCAGAGATGATATTCCCAAAACCGCCGCCCGCCCGTCCGTCTGCCTGTCTGTCTGTCAAGTTTTGGCTCTATGGATATTTAGCCTAACACAAGAAAGGGCTTGACACTTAGTACACTGCGATTCCACAACTTTTGGTGTGATGCAAAAAATCCGAAAGATCAGTCAGGTAAAAAAAATCCTTTATACAGTGACAAAAACCTGATGTTGAGGGTCCTCTGATTGGTCTTGTTTCGTTCTGTTTTAGAATTGTCTGCTCCTGCTCACCATATGTGCGGCGTGTATGGTCACCTCGTACGCTCTGTCAGTCGAGAGTTTAGAGCCACTATGTCCTGTTACAGAGACTGTGTCCACAGATTTCAATGGCGATCCACATCCGTCTGATTACGACGAGATGTAAGTATAGCGCCAAATGCCATCAGCCTCATTATCGAGGGCGTCGGTGTCTATTAATTCACTCATCATAACAGTTTAGTCTCATTACGATGATAGCAGGTTTAAAGGTAGTACCTCTTAATGCTAACGTTATTATCCCCATGCGTTTTGAAGAAAAAAATCAGAGGGATTATTGCAATCGCCTCCGGTCATCTGTCCGTCCGCCTGTCCGTCCGGATGTCTCCTCCGAAAAAGTTTGATGTAATTCAATCAAATTGGTTCTGTGAGTTGCCCATACTATTGCAGACTGCAAGACGACAATTACATTAGGCTACGCCCCAGGGATGCGGATGGTGACAGGATGATGTGTGGGTGGGTGGGGTGTTGGGGGTGGGGTGTGTGTGTGCGTGCGTGCGTGTGTGGGGGGGGGGAAGGGAGAGAGAAAGTACGTTAGCTACCAATATGAATTAGGAGTATTAGTCAGCATGTGCATCAGCCCCTCCCTCATGGTGGGGTTGGTACGGTGTAGGTGGGAAGGGGCTGTACGTCAAAGTTGGCGAAAGCGTGTGGATTTGTGATGGTGTGCCACCGACTGCGCACTTTAATTCTTTAGTTTTTCAATGTTTCTCACATTGGTCATGGCAACGCATGTACAAACAAATATTTTAGTGTTACTAGCTTAAGAAGTTAATAATCGACATCATCAGACAAATCTAGAGAGCCAATGCCGATTTATCTCATGAGATGCTCTTACAATTACGAGTGACAGAATCTCCTTCCCAGATAATGCAGTTTACTGGGCCGCTGCTGGGCCGATACTGGGCCGATACATTCAGTATCGGCACAGTGCGTGCCTGTCTTCATAAGCATTCTTACATTAGCATGCTCCTTCTCTAGATTATTTGCAACTGTGGAGGATGGCGCTCACCCTCACACCACATGGGCTCTAGTCGTTATAACCTTACATTCCAGCAAATATCATATCGTCTTTTGTGTACATGACCCTCTATGTGTTTGTGAACGCAGATTCTTGGTAGAGGCTTGATGATATCCACCTTTTCTTCGGGTTCCCAAGTGGGGCATTAATTATTATGAAGAGGTGATGTACAACAGCGATTGTTATGTGAGACCTCTTACACATTCGGTAGATGAAGTCATCTAGGTGAAGAAAAAGAGCCCCTGAGATCATGAGTTAATTGGTTCATGACACAACAATATCTGGAAAGTTTTCAGGAGATGTTGAACAGCAGTGTCTCATGCGACCTTTGGCCAGCGTGTGAAAGCATTCAAACCATGCGGGAAATCACAGTCTAATACAATCGTGTTTAGTACTTTTCATTCGGCATGCATTTTGATGAGAATCCTAACGAAATCGATTACTAGTTCTGGGTCCACTGAGCTGCTGCAAGACTCTAGCCAGCCACTTGATGATCACTGGATCTATGAAAGGTGTGCTTTTTGTTTGGAATAATAATCGTACAATCTTTAGACACAACGCAGTAATACAGCATTCAAGACTCTTGGTAAATTATTATTTCTTGTTTCAGATAATGTGGTCATCTTTGCCAATGAGACTGGTTGCAAATGCTCGACCAAGCCATTCTACCCATGGGTTGTATGATACTTGTAGAGTAGCAATCTTAAGCATCATTAGCCATTGCTTTCTAGATTGTATTTAAACATATACACTGCCACTTCAACTTTCATTGATTCCATAGAGTGTCTGAAAGAACACTAATAGTTTTCATTATTATTTTCAAATAGGTACATGCTCATTGAATCATGGCACTCATTCCTATGTGGCTCTTGTAGTAGTCTATGACTTTCCATATGTGAACATACATACGAGGAAAGTAAAGGTTGTTATAGCATACTTCTGACACCATCTGAAACCTGTTTGGACATCCTTAATCCTTACCTCTCTGATGTCAATATTCTATCTTTTAGTGTGTCAATAGCAAAGAAACGGGTGTACATTTTTCAACAATTTTGGTGGAAGATGTTGCTGTCTACGACAGCACCATCTCCCACCAAATTTGTTGGAAAATGAACACCAGTTCCTCTTTTAATTTAATTTGAAAATTTAAAGTTTTAACATCTGAGTGGTAAGGGTTAAACAGGCTTTACAATGGTATATTCGTTTTGTATGTTTGCTTACTGAGATGATTCTCGTCATATTATTGCTGACTCATTGAGCATCTCGCTCATAATCTCACAGTATATCTTTCTTCAGTTTGAGAATTCCATCTGGCGAAAGTTCAAGAGAGTCCCATATCAAACGCCATTGCAGTTCATTTATCCATGCAAAGGGCGGAGGGAAATGTTATGAATCAGAGGAAAGCTAAACAGAAGAATCGTTAACCTAGGGATACTACCTCCAACAAGACCGCGAATTCACTGGCACTCTACTACGAGGGTTGAACAATCAGGCTGTCAGATAGATATTTTGGAAATGAACCCATCTACAAAAGCCAGCCATCCTTGAACCAAATGAGAATAATGGTTGTACTGAAGTCATGCGGTGTAAGGATGAGATACCGGCTCATGCTAGTAGCTGTTCTAGAAAGCGAAAGGGATTGGGTAGTTCCACTGCCTGATGCATCTAACATGTCTGATAGTGTCTGTGACAAATGGACCTTTCAATTTTAGCTATGCCCCGCCCATCTCTAGCTAAGCTCCACCTACACCTCGCTCGTGTTGGGATCCACCGATCTTGAACTCCCTCACTATAAATTTCCAGAAGACTATACAGGTAAGATGTTGATTATTTTAAAACTAATTTGTATGTTTATCAAATAGTAGAGACATGCAATTCTTACAACGTGTCGAACTATTAAGAGTTAAAGACGGGCCAAATAGAATCATTTATAACATAATGATTATGACGTCATCCTACACGACGCTTAGCTAATTATGCCGTCATGTGACGTCAAATGATCGATGGATACGCTGGAGAGGTCCATTGAGTGTGGTGTTATGCTCGAATACAGCTAGCAGACGTATTGTCTTGTATGTAGAGGGCAGCAATACACGCATTTTGAGTGATCAGTTGTTTCTCTGGGTTATTTAGTTGAGATACAATGTTCACCTTATGTTCAGGTGCACATAATCGCATTTTACTGTTACTTTCAAAAACATTTTAAGCATCGCCCAAACTCGGTGACCATTTCACCTCAGCTGCCCATATTACTAAATATTTTAAAATATGATTTGCATATAACATGCATAAAA